>CAAKHD010013594.1:0-22107 GCA_901007705.1 Fistularia tabacaria | reverse complement strand
GTCCCACGGTGGAATCGCTGACGCACAGTGACCTGTTCAGAGCCTGTGACAGAAACACTACCGCCTCAGCTTTTTGGGGTATGAGCAAATTCTTCTTCTCCTTTGTGCTGCTCCCTCCAGAGGTCTCCATCTAACCTTCTCCTCTCACACCAACTTCCTGTCTTCTATCCCTCCATCCATAATTCTCCTCTCTGGTCTTCCTCTTGGCCTCCTGCCTGGCTGCTCCATCATTCTCCACAGATCTTCACTCCAAACCACCTCATGTGACTTTCCCCTCCTGAACATCTCTGATGGACTCATTCCCGATCCTCTCCGTTCTCCTCATTCCCAAAGAGGAACCTCCACATCTTCATCTCTGCAGCCTCCAGCTCTGCCTCCTGTCTTCTCCTCCATGTCTCTAAACCGCACTTTCATTCTCGTCCATACATCACCTAATCACAGATAAACATCTTTGTTTCGATACTTCATCCATTCATCCAATCATCCATTCATTCATATATCCGGGATTGTAAGCGGGCGACGTTAGTGTACAAACGACCTGACAGCTTGAAGGACTTACTTGTGCACAGCAGAGCGGCGAAGGCATTGATGGAAGCCCTGCAAAACAGAGAGGAGAAGAGGCTGAGGAGCTGGTTTGACGCTCCAGCATCGGTCGGTCAATGTGCTGTAGGACAGCGGCCCCCAACCTTTTTTCTTTTTTTTTTTTTTTTTTACCAGGGACCAGTTTTATGCATTAAAATAGAGGTTAGAGGTGGTGGGGTTTAAATATTAAATATACTGAATATGTCAAAAACTTTTGTCAATCCACAGTATTTCATCTGAACACAGCCATTACACTTTATATTTGGCAGTTACAAGAATTTTGCATGATAATATCATTTCACCATAAAGTAGAGTCAGTGGAAGGCGTCCGCTACCAGACGGTCCCATCCGGGGGTGCTGGGAGACAGCGACACTCCATTTGTTTTACGTATATCCAGTCTATTCCATAGTCTTGTTTTGGTGGCTGTCACCGCAAACACATGCATTTTTTTTTTTTTTCAAAATAAGATCCGGAAGGTCTAATGAAAAAAAGTATCATGTGTACCACGAAAGATTTTCTTTGCGGACCAGTAACAAATGATCCCCGGACCGGCACCGCTCCAGGGGGCCCGATCGAACCTGACGGGATGAGACTTCAGTTCAACTACCTTTGCTATTTTTTTCCTGGTGCACTATGCCTTAGAAAAGCAATCAAATAATGATAACATTGCACAAGAGAGCGCTTGATGACAATAAATAAAACAGCGGTTCGCGCTGAGAGATGAATCTCCATGACCTTGGCAAATGATGAAGCACTTTGTAGTAAGTGTTATGGTCTCATCAGTTGCGCTTGACAAGACAAGGCCTTCAATGAGGCTTTACGGTCGATCTTGTCAGCATTTACGCACGTTTTACTTCCTCATCAATGGACTCTGTTGCATCTATCCGGCGTAATCGATGCGCTTGAACCCAACAGAAGGGATGTAGATGTTAACCGCAGTGACAGTCCACAGTGGCTGGAGAGCTTCAACCTGACTGGCTGTCTTTACTGCTTTGAAAGTGCCGACAGCAGTCTACTTGCATATCAAGCAGCTGTGGTATCGCAGTTCTAATTGGGTAAATCAGTGTGACAGACAAGTCTAACTGCCTCGCACTTAAGGGAAACGACACATCTCCTGCCCGGTCGCTCCCGTTATTTCACGGGAATTCACAGCTGCAAATTCTAACAATTTAGCAGCAGCTGTCGATGAAATGAGGAATTCCAATATCTCCTTTTCCACGTCGGAACAATTAACAACTTTTATGTTTTGTTACGTGTTCGCGCGCTGGGAAAGTCCACCCTCTCTCGGGAGAGCTATGAATTCGTGACATCAGAGCATCTGATCCTCCTGGCCAGTATGCCCGGCACTGAGTCACGCAGTGTGTCCGGCGCTGCAGTCTTCCCGGTATGCTCCTCCTGGGATACCGGAGCCAAATACCAGGCAGAGACAAAACACGGAGGATTATATGCAATCGCCACTCTATGGTTCGTGTGTGACGATGAGACGAGACAAACTCTACCTTGATATAATTATCGTTCTGATGGCTACATTTTAAACGCCCGTTAGCGATGAAGGCCAACGTGACTCCAATAAACCCCAGAGCGCCTCGTGCATAAAACTCCACAGCGACGCAGCTTAAAAATAGACTCCCATCCCTGGTGATTTTGCATCCATAATCCTTCGCATCTTGATACAGGAGCTAAAGAGCGCATCATTAGCCGCGCTGTGTAACATCGTCATAAAAGCAGAGATAGAGCTGCAGTCTGAATGTGGGGGTGCGGGTCACTTCCATCGCACATTGACTTCTTGTTTAAATCTTCTTGTCACGGCAACTGGACTTGAATTTCTTCACTTGAAGACGTTTTGCCCCTCATCCCAGAGGCTTCTTCAGTTCTGACGACCTGTGGGGAGTTTCCCAATATCAATGATTATATTGTATATTTATTAACTGTTAAGTTGGGGAACTCCCCAAAGGTCATTAGAACTGAAGAAGCCTCTGGGATGAGGGCTGAAACCTTTTTCAAGTGAAGAAATTCGAGTCCAGTTGCCACGACAAGAAGATTTCGACAAAAGAATTCACAATGACCTAGATGACTGGGAACCTCCCGAGATATTGCACATTGACGTTCTACAGGGTTCTAGAGGGGCCAGTTGTACTTTTCTCCCAACTGCTTCTACCATCCAGAGTGAGGCTGTGAGAAACACAAATGCGGACGGCAGCATCGGGAAAATGGTCTTTCTTGCTACGTACTTTATAGTATGCATATGCTTGGTGGAGTACTGAGGGATGAGGTGGTAGATGACATCCAGCCCCTGGTTGACCCCAATCAGGTTGGCTGCAGAAGCTGTAAAGGGAGAGAGAGAGGAGCACAGAACCTGCAGTGGAACAGGGGAAGCTACAACTTGGAACAGAATTTCGAACGTCACCCATAAGACCTGGAGCCAGAGGAATCGGAAAGTGAACCAGAGGAATCGGAAAGTCCTTTCTAACAGATGGTGGAGAAAGTTGTTTGTCCGAGGAGCTCTTGAAGGAGTTGACTTGTGAGTTTATTTTCCGCCGACCACGTCAGTGAAAACTGAATGGTCCAGCTGGCTCTCATGATGAAAAATGTGATGGCAAATTTTAATTGTTCTGATGACTGGACTTGTTTTTTCTCTTGAAGACGTCCCTCCTTCTTGTTCCTTCTTCTGTTCCACCAGACCTTGGGGAGTTTCTGGAATACACTGTCACCGTTGAGGTTGGTGCTGCAGTTGGGTCCAAGTTGAAATGGTTAATGAGTTGTTTTTCAGAAACTAGGTTGAACGAGGCCGTGTCAATGTGTGCGTCGTTCGGGGAACAATGGTACGAATTCCAGGGACTCACCTGACTTGGGACGTGAACAGGTAGCTTTGATGCTAACATGAAGACAAAAAGAAACCCTTCAGTTCAGGCGTAACTAGCCAGGGCCTGGTTTGGGCTGTCGGTCTCTCCGTGGGTTTTTCAGGGTAGAGATTGTTGTGGTCTGGATGTGTTGACAGATCTCAGCTGAGTTCATGCTGAGATCCGTGTTACCCAAAACCAAACAACTCGCTCATTTGCATTACGAATCATCTAAACAACCAAACCCCAGCAGTCATGCAACTGACACTCCCCAAGAAGCCTCTCAGGTGAGAGGAGCAACGTCTTCAAGAGAAAAAAAAACGGTTAACCAGGTCCTGGATGACTGAGAACCTTCACAAAGACGATGCTAAATGTTTATCGACATCTGGAAACAACAAGCAGAAAGTGAGCGAATTGAGTGCTGAGCAGCGAACGAGATCCAATTTGTTTGGTTATCACAACGGTGATACGTTTGATGTCTGGAGATGAAACACTTTCGGTCATTTGAGTCCCTCGGAGAAGCGTTCGGGACCGAATCCAATACATTTTCCAGCATCAAGATGCTGAGGCTGTGCAGAACCTCAATTTTCCAGATGTCCCCCGAGCACGAAGCGTGTTTGTCGGACGCTTTTTTATAATTCTCCTGCGCAGCCAAAGGTGACGTGACACAGCAAAGGCATCGGCGTGGCATCACACCTCCACGCACTGTTACCGGGGGTTGGAAATGCGAGCGGCCTCGAGGCGTGAAGTCAGGGGAAATGGAGAATAACAATTGAACAGAGCCAGAAAGTGTGCTGATCCTCTGAGAGAGGTCCTCCTGCGGGCACTTTAAGAAGCAAATGAGACGTTTGATTTAAGCTCGGGGTTTGTATGTGGGGACCGTTGAAAGAGAAGGGTCTGCCGGGGTAAGCTTTAAAACTTCCTTTCTTTTTTTGTCTGAGAACTCAGTGGGAGAAAAAAAAGTTTTCTTTGTCAAAATGTCCTTTTCCTTGTTACCTGATTTAGCAAAGACCTGGATGACCAGCAGGCAGGCGGCTGCTCTCCTGGCACGTTTGATGTTGCGTTTCAGCAAAGAGAGAGTCAGCAGCAAGGCTCCGGCTTCCTCCGCCTTCAGCCCTATACGATCATCTGGAGAAAACGGGCGGCAATTAAACACACACACACACACACACACACACACACACACACACACACACACACACACACTACTTGACTGCATTCAAGATCCACTTTCACAGGAAATACAAATGATTCAGTGACATAAATCGGATGATAGCTGATATGTTAGCACGTAAATGCTAACATCGAGGACGTGCTACACGACCAAACACCAACACCGAGAGGTTATTTGAAGCCATTCTACTTGATTTATCCTTGAGAAGCAACAAGCTAAGCTTATGTAAGCAGGTCTGAAGGTAAAGATGCTAGGATACATCAATACCAGACATGGAGATACATGTCTCCAGACGTGGATGCAGACATTCTACTTGATCAATCCTTGCAGGGATGTTTCAGGTCAATTGGAAGTATGTTGTTTTGGGTTTCTCGCCATTGGTTTCAAACAACTAGGATCAGCGCTGCTCTCAGGCGAGTGTGATTTGCATTTTACCTCGGCGTCCAACTTTGGCCAGTAAGTGCAGCAGTGGCAGCAGGATGTTGTAGTTGGGAGTCTGGCTGCTGCCAGCGTGGACCAGTGCCCTCAGCAGGGCTTCACTCCCGCCCCTACTGATCATGTAGTGGACGCGACGATCCGATCCTGTGAAATGCGGCATTTAGTTTTGGAGTTCCCTTCATGGAAGAGTTGCACGGGGAATGAAAAGCAACAAGCTGAGCTTATGTAGGCAAGTCTGAAGGTAAAGATGCGAGGATACGTCGACAAGACATGGAGATACATGTCTCCAGACATGAACTTTACAATGATGCTGGTGTTTTAATAAATGATCAAATAGCAACATGTAGAAACTAAGAGAACAGTTTATTTTTTATGGTTTCAATTGATATAGCACTTTCATTGAGATGTCAAAGCTGCCTGAGCTGCCATGCTATGTGCTAAGCATTCCATCAGGAGCAACTCAGTGTCTTGCCCAGGTGCACTTTGGTCTACAATGACAGGAGGAGTTGGGATTTGAACCGCTGACGTTCCAATTGGAGGTACGCTCGCTCATCGGACACACTACTAATAGGCTGATGGGTGTCGACCAATGGGCAACACCCGGTGCATCCATTACTAAACCGCCCCATGTGATGAACACCAACTTAAACCTTGCAGAAGGTCGAGTGCTGCATCCAAGTATCACATATCATTACTTGGGTGTCTGTTTTGTGCTCACCGGCCGACAGAAGTTCATCCAGAATGCTGAGGTTGTTCAGGGTGGTCTCCACGTCATCTGTGTTCTGAGGAGACAGAATGCTAATATTTAATTCATTCAAGACATTGATATATGGAAATAAAGTGCCTATGCACGGGAGGAGGCCCCGCAGGGAAGACAATGGACACCCAGGGGGGAGTGTGTCCCTTTCTGGATTCCCCCAGAAGACCTCGTTCATCAACTCATTCACCTACCTGTTCGAAACACCCATACTCGTGCATACCTAGCTTTGTTTGCATTCAGAAACACCCCCAATCGACCATTCATGGAAGCGGAAGGCGTGACCTTTATTCATCTCAGAAATCACGGCAAAGAGGGCGAAGGAGGACAATGTAACTTCCCCTGGGTTCTCCCAGGGGAAGTTGAAACGAACCCTAGAATGGTGTTTGGACGATTTAACGCAGGTGTGACAGGCAAAAGAAAGAATTGAGTGCAGGAGGAGGAAACGCCGCAGATTATTCTGCTGGATCAGTAGAGCGAGTCGTGTCAGAAATAAGAAAAATAGGAAAGTTGTAAATTAAAAGTCATTGCCAAAAAGCAAGTCACGGTCCACAGACGCGAATATTCTTTGACTGGAGGAGGACGAGCAACAACCCGCCTTTCACCCGCGGATAATGAACGAGCAACAACGTTCGACAGGGACGTGTGGATCGCAGATGATTTGTCCATTGATCAAACCCAAGCCTTTCCTGTTCACGAAGCCGCACCCATTGCATGACGTTGCTTTTATTGTGGGCGCGATCTATGGCTCCAACTCTGTTTGGGAACCCGGCCATGTTGTGAAATCCTCGTTTGACATCGGCTTGTTGGTGATGGCTGTCTGGGAACCTGATGTAAACTGTAGCCAGAGAAATGATCGCATCCAACAATGGCATGCAATTGCATTGCTGTCAGCTGTGAAATGCTGCATATGTCTCCAATCTCCCGCTGAAATGTTCAGGTGGCCAAAAGTCCCGGGGGTTGCATCGGTGCGATTCGACTCTCGCTCCAACGTGGGTAGTAAATCTCGCGTAAATCAGTCAATGCATTTTTGGGGGAGGCGGCTTCTGTTTAGAAGTAACTCCGTCCTCTCGCTGAGCAGCTCTTTGAAAACACGCTTCTCCAAATACTCCAGGAGTGCATTATAAGCCAGGGCAACGGCCATTTCTTCTATAATCTGCTCCACTAATTATTCAAATTGTCTAAAGAATTAGTCGTTGACAATCTTATTCATTAGAGGGAACAACGAACCTGTGTGAGGTTTAAGCTTGCCGACCAGTGTGACTCTAAGTGTGTTCATTGTTCTAACGCAAGGTTTTGTGCGGATGTTTACGCATGTTCCTATGCACAAGTATAGGTTGATGAATCCTCTACTTTGTGTGGAAATGTTCGTATGCACTCTTTACACACACTCTGTGCAAAATGAGGCCCCTGGACCAGGTGGCCAGGGAGAGGGGAAGATTCAAAGATTCAAAGATTCAAAGATTCGAAGATTCGAAGATTCGAAGATTCGAAGATTGAAAGATTGAAAGATTGAAAGATTGAAAGATTGAAAGATTAAAGATTCAAAGATTCAAAGATTCAAAGATTCAAAGATTTAAAGATTCAAAGATTCAAAGATCCAAAGAGTCAAAGATTCAAACCGTTTATTCCCATACATACAGTGTGGAAATGTGTTTCCCCTTACAATGAAATTCTTACTTTGCTGTCCGCAGTGCATTCGGCCGGAAGTGCGCATGTTCTTGTTTAATGAGACATCTGCAAAGAAATCATGACGCCAACGCGGTGAGTACAATGTCGGGAGAGCTTCGGTTGACTCGTTCGGAAAACGAGTTTTGTTTCGGTCAACCCCGCTGTTCCAAGTGAGTTTGAAAAGGCCTGCCGGACAGCCGGAGGAGGGGGTTCGCCTGATTAAATTCTGCCGTTTCGACGGAAAGCTTTCTGAGTATCTAAACATGTCCTTCATTCAAGATAAGTTGTATATAGAGAGCTCATCCAGAGGCCAACTATCTGCCTGATATAAATAGCTTGATGGGTTGCATGCTGACAGCCTGTTTAGGTGGCCAACAATCTGCCTGTTTGAAGAGAGACAAACAGTGCAGAGTTGTGTTTAGTTTTTGTAACGAGAGACACCTCCGATTATAGATATAACTATGTAAAACCTACCTATTAGCCAACTGTAGCATTTTATCACTTACTTGTACAGCCGAATAAAATGCAGAGCAGTTTGGCTTGGATACATGAATTCACCGACTTGGCGCTCGGCTTAATTTGAAGTCGAATTGTCTTCCGGTGGAAGAAGTCACCGTATGCTCAATTGCCAAGAATAATCCTTTCTTTCAGTCGTTCAGTGTCTTTATCACTTATCCTGCAGTCAAGTGCGCCGGGGGGCTGGAGGCGAGAGTTGGGCTCCACCCTGGATCGATCACAGGGCCGCATATAGAGGCATATAACCATTCACCAATCATACACATGCCCGGTTAGTTCTAAGACCTTCTCGCTATGTGGTGCAAGCGCTAACCATTGCACCGCTGGGGCGCCCGCCAACAAAAATCTTGTTGAATGTCAAAGAAATAGACCTTTTTGTGGCCACTATTGGAGAAAATCCCTTTCTTCATTTGTATTATTTCCGTGGACTCCCATTTGAAAAGAAACAGAATCAGAAAAAACTTTATTTGTCCCTGAGGGGCAAATGGGGGGCATATGGGGTCGCAGCATCAAATTGCGAACATCAATAAACATATGGGTGAATATATATATCATATAGGTGTAATGAATAATACAGACTTGTGCAAATTGTACAATTGGTAAAGGAGGATATATGGAAAAAGAAATCTCAAAAAACTAATCTAGAAACATAGAGAACCTAAAACCTGGTTCTGCTTCTCCGTGCACCGGACGGTCACCGCAAGAACAGTGACCCGGAACCGGAAGATGGGACTCATTTCTGCTCACTTGTCTTTTGCATTTGTTTTTGCCACAGGTACTGTAAATGATGCATATCGCAAGTAATCCCAGAAAGCACCATAAATGATGTACACGACATAGTCCCAAACTTTGCCCCTGCTCTCACGCAGCTACCGGGCTGTTTTCCCAAGCCAGTTGCCCATCGTAGAAAATAAAAGGCTTTTATCAATTTCTTTTCCCAGCGATGCACTCCCAAAACACTTCCACATCAGAAGCATGTTATCCCTTCAGCATGTTCTCAGCTGACCGCGGGGGCCTCTCTGCAATGTGACATGCCTCGAGCTGTCTCTATTAGCCACCCTAGCCAACCCATCCAAGATCCTTTGACGCAAACATCGGTTGTTTGTACGGCGAACGCATTTGGAAGCGGAGACTCAAAGTCAGATCGCTGAATGTACTCTTTTGAGTGAAACCCCAAGGGTTGATGTGGCCATCCACTCCAGCCATTCAGTATAATCTCACCTGTGGCTGAGGGTGTTTGTGTGAATCCACAGCAGAGGAGGGGTTTGCGCAGCATCTCCTCCGGTAAAATGGTTATAAACTGATTCCTTTTGTAATCTTCTTGTCGTGGCAACTAGACTTGAATTTTTTCTACGACAAGAATTTAACATGACCTGTATGACTGAGAAATCCACAGACATGTTGCTGCACAATTGTGGATCACATCATCTAAATCAGCATTTCAAGCATTCTGCTTGCAGACCAGCAGCCTGAAGATATGCATGTGTAATATATGTGTCTATGCTGATGACACTGTGATGTACTGCACAGCATCAGAAGGACCTTCAGCATTTAAATCTGGTGTTAAATATTTAGGGGTTAAGTCCTGCCATTCATGTCAGTCCAAAAAGAGCTCGCTGCTACTCTCAAACTGCTTTTGGACGATGTTCTGAACGCGCTCGCCTCGTCTCGGAGTTCACATGCACCGGAAAGTGTGTATCCTAAGGCACCAACCTAACATCTCACCCTCATCGCTGTGAGCTCTTCAGGCGTATTGAATGGTCTTCATCGTCCACACGCAGACCGAGGCATTGCCTGATACTTTGGAATAGGGCTGTTTCTCGGTCTTCTTCTTGCCTGCCTTGTGACTTTCGTCAGCGAGAGGAACTTCGGATCTTCCTTCCCAAGATGTTCCCTCGAGAGTCAGAACTCAACAAGGGGAAAATCCTGGTCCCTTCTGCTCATGTGTACTTGTAGATGTTTGTAGATGTTCCCCAGGAAATCATGATCAACAAATTGCGGTGTCCAATTATTCTTTATTTCTGTAGTATGTATGGTGTCTTTGTTGTGCCTGGTAAATGTGCTGCTGCCTGAAATATGTTGTAAGGATACAACACCAAGGGCAAACGAGGTCTTGGTTGTAAGACGGAGAGACCAACGGGTGGTTTTCCCTCTGGGAGATGACAACCGTGACAGCTGGAGGCGCCGCCGGCACCGGCACTAGCGGAGGCCATGGAGATCTGATTCAGACAGAGGCTCAAGTGTCACGTTTTACAAGTCACAGACGTTTATAAAGCATCCGGCAGTTTTTTTCAAAACAAAAGAGGCTCTCCGGCACTGAGCCGTCGGATGTTTAAAAAAAGAAAGGTTTTAGAACCCGGTGTTTATTCGTCCAGAATGTGTCCTTCCGGTAACCCTGGTTACGCAATGCTTGTTTGTCCCGGCAACGTGAGGAGATCTTTAAACAGGTCCTATGAGGACAAGGCAGCGCCGCATCGAAAAAGGGGTTCATTTTCAACTGAAAGGAAGATATTCAATGTTTTACATTCAATTTATATATGACCGCATGAATACAGTGTTGGGGTCATGGAGGTTTCAGCCACGAATGGTTCTCCTCCAAGAAAAGGAGTTTTACATGACCTGTATCCCAAACTATTATTTGCAATACACTACATTAAAAAAGAATTTAAATGCTCATGATAGTTCTTTAGTTACTGTCTGATGCTAATTAATATCAGTCATTTGCACTGTGTTGGGTACACTGTGTTTTCACCTCATTTAATATCAGCATAGCGGTATTTTTATTGTGTATTTACAGCCCTACTACTTCTTAGGGCTTGATGAAATTACTCTCTTAAAGTGCAAGAAATATTTAGTATTTATAAACCGCCAGGTTTCGGGGAAGATAACGCTGCTGACAAAATAAGACCCTTCATCTTTTTGGGAGATGTAACCGAATCTGTCAAAAAAAAAAAATTCTGAGCTCCCCTTCGGCTTTATGTTGATGACAGACTTTGGGATATGTGCGGCGTGAAAGCCCCGACTCAACCACAGCCCCAACCGGGAGAAGTCCATATACGGCGCGCGTCATGTGGATCAGGTTTGACGTACACTGGATACACGTTTGATACAGCAGAGGTCAGTTCTGAGGAACCGAAGAAGCCGTCTGGCAGAAGGTCAAAACACCGCCCACTGCGAGCTGGATCAAGCCCCCCATCCTCCCACCCCGAGCAAACTTGGTCTGATTTTAATCAGAAATTATCAACAGACATCCGAAGTCCGTGACTCCTTTCTTTAGACGAGTAAAAGAGGTTTAATGAGACTTTTCTCCAGAGCAGGCAATGGAGAAGCTCTGGGAGCTGGAGATAATGTAATTAAAATTTGGGATACGTGCTGGAGTAACACTCACAGAGAGATAAAACTAGTTCTGCCAACTGGCATGTTTGATATATATAGATATACATTTACATATATATGTGTGTATTTGTGTATGTATTTGTGAAGAATGTATATATATGTGTTGTGCATATTTGTGTATATATATATATATATACATAGATTTATATGTGTGTGTATGTATGAATATTTGAAGAATGTACTGTATATATGTGTTGTGTATATATATACATATACATACAGACATATACATAAATATTCGTATGTACGTTTTCAGATATCGATATGAGTGTGTTTTGGTGTGTAGTGTATACATAATGTGTATATACTGTATATGACTATAAAATATGTTATTTTGCTTTTTAACAGTGTGAAATACCTCAACATACACACACATACATATAGCGTATATATCTGTCCATCAATTTATATATATTTATACACACACACATACACAAACACAGATATAGGTATTAACAAACGATGAAATGTATATGTGTATGTATGAACATACAAATACAAATACGCAAACACACATGTACTTTTTATTCCTTCCTTATATGATCACATAATGTCATATATAAGATAAAAAGAGATATTCCTTCACCATATCAGCAGTGTGGATATTCACTATATATATTTAAACACACACACACACACACACACATATATATATATAATGTTTTATTTCCTGAGTTAATTAAGTTACTCGGACCCTCCGTATCCATGTTGTGTGTTTCCACCCAGGCGGCTGCAGCGGTCCAAGCCCGGATGGATGCCAGGCTTCCATCAACAATAAACTACGTGTCAATTATCCCGCCACTCCGCAGAACAACGCTAAACAGCTGTTTCATGTTCCGTTCTGCTCATTTGTTGGTTCCCCTTTGTCGGTTCTAAACGACTGATGCCAGTCAAAGCGTTATTTATCTGGAAAACACAGTGTCTCATCTTTGATAGCAGCAGGTCAGTATTTAGTTTATTTAGTGAACCGTGGTTTGACTCGGGGGTCGTTTTTGGCCCTTTGAAGGCTCAATCTCACGCGGTAATGGAATTCAATTCCGTTGATTTGCTTCGTCTGCTGTGAAATCAATAATGATGTTTGCGGTGTTTTGTATAATCGCGTGCGTGTGTGGATGTGTGTGTGCGTGTGTGTGTGTTTGTAGAGATCTATTCAAGCTGAGTGTTTAAACTTGTGCTTTTAATCTGCTGCTCTCAGTGCTCTAGATTGAACCCTTTGGCAGAAATGAAGTGGTTGACCTGACTTGAACTGAACTGAACTGAACTGGATTTGAATATAACTGAATTGAATTGACCTGAACTGATTTGAATTGAATTGAATTGAATTGAATTGAATTGAATTGAATTGAATTGAATTGAATTGAATTGAATTGAATTGAATTGAATTGAATTGAATTGAATTGAATTGAATTGAATTGAATTGAATTGAATTGAATTCAACTGAACTGAATCAAATCAAATCGAATTACATCGAATCATGATGAAGCTTCCCTGTCATTGTGTGCTTCGCCCGTCTACAGTGTTTGGTCTTCATCAGTGTTCACCTGTTCCTCACATCACCTGCCTCACTTCTTGTCATCAGCGAGGTTATCATTCTGGTTGCCTTCCCAGCGTAAGCACTCAGACTCTGTGTTTTTACAAAGCTCCTCTTCCTGTCGTGATCGCTCTTCTACCCTCGTGTCCTCAGAGCCTTGAAACACATTCACTGTGATTCACTAAGTCCCCCTCCTTGTCAGGTGGGGTTTTAAGGTGCCTCTGAAGACTTCTAGAGGTGTGAATGGGGCTGCTCTCTTTTAATTCACTGAATCATGGCGTGATCTCTTGGACTGTCACGCCACCAATTTCAGGTGGCGTTGGCTGCTGTCAGACGGGGTTGGCATCGACCCGTTCAAGACAGAGAGCAATTGTTGATCGGTGCGGCGACAAACGCTTTGGGAGATTCCCTCACCGAATCCTGAGGTCTGGTGCTTCATTCCTCGAACAGAGCGTCCCAACCTCACATCCCGTGGACACTTTCCAAATAATGCAGCAATGAAATCGCCGTGATTAGAACCCTGCTCTTCGCCTGTCTGGAAAGACAAACTGCTTAATAATGATTTATTTCTCACTCGCTTCGCAGCGCTCCAGATACTTTAGAAGCGATCTGCAGAAGAGCTCTGCAGAAATAAACATCCTCTTTGTTTCTTCCCTTTATTCTTATTATTTCCCTTCAGCCTGAACTACAAAAGCCTTTGAGATGAGCAAAGTTAGTCTTCAAGTTTCCAGGTTTACGTTTGAAGGATCAATCACGATTTTGCAACGAGGCCCTGAATGCTTGCCACGAAAAATGACCAGCAATGAGGTTTATTTTTATATAAATATGTAAATAAAGGTATACTACTGCGCTGCTACCACTGTAAGTACTGCTGTTGTTCACTGCTAGTCACAACTCTTGCACATGTATACTGTTTATTCTGTAAATAATGTTGATATATTGTCGTACTGTTTACGTGTAACTTGTTTATACAAGCCCTACCTGTTTATATGTATTGTTAACACTGTTTATTGTTTATTCTTCGTTTTTCTATTTTGATAACTTTCCTTGCACTGTCCACTTTCTGCTGTGAGTGGTTGAAATTTCCCCACCGTGGGACGATTATGGGAATAATCTATTCTAGTCTATTTTATTCTATTCTATAGCAAACATTTGTTTGTCATTTTATTTTGAAGAACTGTCCCCCCGCCACCTCCACCACCACAGTCAGTGATCTTTCTCAAATGTCCAAGAGCAAACAGCTATCTTTATAAGTGCTACGACGCTGAAGACATAATAAACCCAGCAGACTTCAACGTGAGTGCCTGCAGGTGCCGCGGCGGGAGCAGCTGCATCTCCCAGCTTCTCCAGAACCTTTGCTTGACAATCGTCATCCCGCACATTTTGTCGCCCGCTTGCGATCGATTGTTTCTTTTATTGGTGTCGCTTCCATCTGAAGTGCGTCTCCACCACTTCGCCACAATACGGCAGCGACAGACAAATAGTGTCCAAACTGGACTTAAATCAATATAATGCCTTAAAAAGCCAGCGGTAACGTCACACACACACGTGTTCCCTGGTTCCCGGGCAGGATGGCGAGGTTCCTGATCCAGCCTGCCGCCGTCAAGTCATCCCAGGCGCTGCCAGATTTCTCTTCACAATATCCATACCAGGATGCCATGCTTTCCAGTGGCTGCATTCTCTCCAATTCTAGCGGAAATAGTGCACGTGGTGCATGCTAAAACATCAGTCATGCTGAATAGTCACGTACCCTGTCTGCCCGGCTTGTGAGTGAGGAATTGGATGCACGGAGCCACTTGTCTGAACCGCTTGAATCGGATCTCCCTTCGCATTGCGGCGGTGATCTGTTGTACCAAATGCTGATTTCAAGCGTGGCGTGTTTTTCATCCGCTGTGGCAACGCAGGAGAAGTTTTAATGACACAAACTTGCGGACGTTGTAATCGGGAAAAGTATGAGGAAGCGTGCGGAACTAAACAAAGGTTTGATAAAATCCACACCGGAAGAAGGCTTCGAAGCAAAGATAATTTATTTTAGCATGGCGTTTCCAGCTACAATCTGCTCTTCTTCAGGTGCTACAGGTGCTAGCATCTGAATAAGAGTGGATGCTACAGATGTTAGCATCTGAAGAAGAGCGGATTGTAGCTTGAAAAGGCATGCTAAAATAAATTAGCTTTGCTTTGGAGCCCTCTTGGTGTGCGGATCTTCTTCCAAACTTTGTCTAGTCCATATTTTGGATCCAGCACCCATCCCTAAAAAAAAAAAAAAAAGTTAAATAAAAAAAAAATAAAAGAAATTAACTGGCCAGCAGATGTGCAGGCTTTTCTTTTTTCTCAAGCTTTTTAGGAAGCATGAGGGAACCCAAGGGAAATGGTAAATACTGACGGAATCGAGCGTGCCGCTGCGCTTTCCCTGTTGTCTCGCTTCGACAGGAACTGTCTCGTCCGGCAGCGGGCGTAGCTTTGTAGTGAAGAGTTACACATTCGAATCCATCCAGTGAACCACAAAGCATTAACCACTATTAACACCACCCCAGCAGCACTTTCCTTTTCCTCCCACTATCGCTGGCATTTATTGCATTTAAATGCTTGACTTACTCTTATAATTTATATACCTTCTCCAGAAGCATGCCAACGTTTCATTGCTTCTCACCGCCAACTCTAATTACGACCTGTCGTCGTAGGAATAAGTCACTCCACGCAGACTCGGACTCACAACCACACGATCTCTGATGTTCCCTGACAATCAAAAACATACTCCAGAGCTTCTCAGTCCGACTTGAGGAGTGTTTACGGCACTCCCTTCCCCCCTTGGATCGTGACCATCGGTGACCACCATCGGTACCTGTCGTATCTTAGCGTCCGCCGTCTCATCTCCTCGTGCTTCTGCACGAGCTGTTCTCTGAACAGTCCAGTTTGTTCAGAATCACATCCATTCTATTTAATAGAGGATGACCTCCAACAGAAAACATGCTAATATTTACTAATATGAATAAATGCACAAGTAAATGTATAAATAAAATGACACAAATAATGGCATAAATGAATAACTAAAATACATTCTCATGTTTTATTTTACTTTTTTTTTGCAACTAGAACCTGTGAGGGATCATCTTTGAAAAACTGAATTTTAGTCTGAATTTTATTTATAGTGATAGCTACAAATAGTTATCTTGTCAAAAACATACAAAGATATGAATGCTGTGGGTCCCTACCTGCAGAGTAGAGAAGAGGACCTCCAAGCCGCTGGAGGAGGTCGGGGAGGCAGACATGCTGGGTCTATTCCGCCCTGCGCCGGTTGTCCGTTGGAATCGACAAAACACACAAGCAGATGGGAGGCGGACGAATGGTTAGACGACTTGAACAGCGTTTGGAATAAAGAAAAGAGAGGAGAGTCCCCGTGGATAGAGATCAGAGGATGCAGAGGGGCTGAGGTGTGTCCTCCACGTATAAAAATAAAGCATCCGTCCGTCTTTCGCACTCTCTGCAAGCGCACACACACAGACTCACACAATCGGTGTGTGAGGAGAGCCGACAGAAAGTCTCCCCTGGACTTATCTTCTCTGGGAGTCACCAGGACCCTGGGAGGGTTGGTCTGAGTGAGCGCGTCTCCCGCCTGCCGTTTGCAGACTCAGCTTCGTCCCAGAGAGGAAAAAATTCCTTCCCTGGGACACGGGGGGGGGGCATGGACAAAACCCATTGAAATGGAGCGTTGTTGTGTCCGAGTGTGTGTGTGTGTGTGTGTGTGTCCATGTGCTTTTGCATGTGTAACCCTATCCTCTCGGGATAAAGCGCTCCAGAAAACATTTGTGCCGGGGTGTTGAGAACGCTGTCACTATAAAAAGGTTTTGACAAGACCAGCCGGGCAGCTGCAGTGCAAACTATACAGCGGAGGCTTCGGCAGAAAGAAGGAACAATTTCTTTTTTTAGTGTAAATCAACCTTTTCATCCGTCACAGACACCTTGAGTAATATGTTACAAAGGAATTCCGGGAAAAGTCAAGAACTTTGTCAAACTGCACCCACCTGCCTGACGATTTGGTCCAATCCGCCAAATCTAGACTTTGCAGGTGAAGAGCGGGGCCAAATGAGGGCGGCGATCAGAGCCTCAGAGTTGAAAAAAAAAGGGGTCGCGGAATTGTAAAACCAAAGTGAGAGCGCAACGGCGAGCGCTTTTCTGCGTTTACATGTATGTTGTTTATATGGCAGTTAACGTCGCCAGCATTTCAGCAGGTCGCTCCGCTTCCGTGCTTTTAGCACCTCATACACACAGTGGACAGGGAGGAAATAAAAACTATGAGGCACTGAATGCTATCTACAGCCAATAAATATCCACAGCCAAAATTCACATTTTTATTAAGTAGACTTTCAAAGTCTTCATATTGTTAACTAAGAAGATTAGATTAGCAATGACCGTAGCATAGCATACAACACACCTCTAAAATTTGAGCCATGAAAGTGTCCGTATCACTAATGGGTCCCATTCCTGTCTACAACATCGAGAACGTATTAACGAAGACGCATAATTCTGCAAACATCTCGAGGTTTGAATACAAATCAGGGTTTAGGAATTGCATTATGGATACATGATGAAACAACGATCTCTTTTTGAACATCAACCAAATCATGCTGCAATGGGTAAAAAGTCCAATGGACCACTTAATCCCCGATGATGATCTTCTCACAAATTACGGAGAAGGTAGCAGCCTAGCTGGAGCTATTTCACTTACAACGAGGCGGTGTCCAGTGCATCCAACGAACCATACTTTCCTGACTAGCTGTAAGTTGCTAATGTGAGCATGGAAAATATCCAGCATCTAATATCAGGCCACTCCACCATACAGGCCACACTGGTAGAGCTGACGTTTAGATCTGAGGGCCGCGTTTTACCCGCTGCGGGCTTCACTGCGATCGTGATGTTCCAAATATCCACTTACTCAAATGGGTGGGAACGTCCAACACTTGTTTATACACTTTTGCCACAAGTCCTAGCTGTTAGCTCTTATCATTTTGAAGCGGTGAGATTCGTTCTGTCATCTGCATCGGAGGATGCTGCTGGATGCTCCCTGGGTGTCTGTACGTAGCAGGACACTTGGGAATAGCCTGATCTGAGCAGCTTGACTGGGACCAGCGGTACAGGTGTGATCTGTGCAAGACGCCGTTGACATTGTTGACAGGCCCGTCACAGCCCGAGGAGACGGCAGGAAGGTGGTGAGACGGCGTGTGCGCCGCAGCCCGCCGAGCGGGCAAAAGTCAAACATCCAGTTTCTCCACTGACCTGCTGAGAGCTTTAAAAAATTCACTTCAACACTGGATTCTCCTGTCATGAGGTGTCAAGAACCGTTGCCCTGAGTGACCGTGGTGGGTTTTTTCTTCCCAGGTTTTCACGCAGTTACACATTGAACGCAAACGTTGATGGTACTTCTAATTGTTGTATCATTTTTAATGATTGGATCCTTTCCATTTTGAAGTGTGGCTTTATTTTACCCGACGTGTGAATGCCGGAGAAGGGCGGCCCGTTCATGTCAGTGCATGTATGACTAATAGAGACAGCCGAGTGTATTTTTGAAGGACACGCTGATAGAGAATACCCTTCCTTAATCCAAACTTTCAGCCGGTGAGCTCACGGCCAGCTTTTCAGTCCCCTGTGAACTTTAAGAAATGAATTCACAAAGTCACACACCCGTGGAACATCCCATTGGGGAATAGAATGTTAAACCATGGGTGATATCATCAGCATACTTACGTCCCAGACAGGATTCCCAATGCTCTTCTGACACACTCACACATACATACACACATACACACACACACACGGCTACACACACTCCTATGGACGGACAATAATGTTAGGAAACCCGCCATGTTGCTTCAGCTGTCTTGTTATCGATATCATTTATGGCAGGTACCAACAGGCGAGGAACGCTGAAATGCACCTTTGGACTTGGCATCTATAACTCATCTAAGACAACCAAGCAAGGAGAGCCATGGCCGGAACACCAACATAGACAAATCCAGCATTTCCATCTTGACATGATGCGTGGTGTACTCTCGGATATTCTTTCTTCGCATCATTTGATTCATTTTGCAGTCAAATCTTCTTGTCGTTCTACTTAACAAAGCTCCTCTTCCTCTAAAATCAATCATCTCATCTCCTCGTCTCCTCTCTGGTGTGTCCACCTACGTATGAACCTCTCTGTGCGTCTCACAGAGAGAGGAGGGGAGGGAGATGTGGCATGAAGAGGAGCTGAACGTCGGCGTCAGGAAGCACAAGTGTTCTTTGTGGAGGTGAACGATGGTGTGTATATTTGGGTGTCCTGCATATGCGTGTATACATATCTATCTATATCTATATCTATATTTATATAAGAAAAGATAAGATAAGATAATACTTTATTGATCCCCATAGGGGAAATTCAGGTGTTGCAGCAGCAACGTTAGAGGGAAAAGAAAAAAAAAAAAAAAAACAGGAAAGATTAATACACACATATCTCTCTCTCTATATATATATCTATATATCCATATATCTATATCTATCTATCTATCTCTCTCTCTTTTTAGTCAGAAAGTTGAGGGTTCGATTCCCAGCTCTTCCTGTCTGTCTGTTCTTGGGTAAGACAACGACCCCCTCCCCTGGAGTTCCTCCCAACGGTCTGGTTAGCGCCTTGCATAGTAGCTCTGCCACCATCAGCGTGTGAGTTTGCGAATGTGAGCCACTGAAAAGCATTTCAAGCCGCAAGGAGACCATATAGTTGGACAGTTGGTGTAAATCTTCAACCATGGTACCTCCAGTGTGAATAGGCTACATTTAAGAGGACTCTTGGAATTATGTTGTCATTGAAGACACTTCCAGACCCTGAATAGTTCAGCATTATTGGCAGAATAATAAGAAGAAATATACGTGTGCACAAATAGCCCACTCGTGGCACATCGAAACAATCGGACACGGTGGCAATACTTGTGTTACGCCTGCATGACGTTGCCTCAGCAACAGAGGTATGCATGATCAGCAGTGCCAAGGAAGGAACCATTGGGGTTGGGGTTAAACCACTTTAAATTCCAGGGTAGCCAAGGAATGCTTCAGATCAAAAATCACTGTAACACCTATTCGCCCTTTTGCTATTTCTGTGCAGCGAATCACTCGTTCACTTGCTGCGATCATAAACAGTTCCCTCCCAGATAAAGGAGCTCGCCTCTACAATGTACATCCCGCATCTTGCAAGACTTTACAAACAAACGGAAGGGCATGTCCAATAAAATGTGTTCATCCACCCATCCACTGATGGGGTGCAACATTGCACTTCTTTGCTTCCCTGGGATGTTCAGGCCATTTGCCACCACCAGCACCACCTGCAAGGCAAAGACTTGCTATTGCTAGAGACGAAAGCTATCGTCACCTCGGGCTTTCGGATCACCACCGTAGCCTGTGCCCACAAATGAAAAGACAAAAATCAAAGACGGATACGCTGGCAGCTTTGCTTTTACAGCTAAGCTCCTTTGAACATGGAGTAGAAGAATCAGGACAGCTGTTGCTTCATTGATCAGCCTGTGATACTATCTGTGCCCCATGTGTGAGTAAGACTCCAAAAGTCCCCTGAGCTCCTCTGACGTGTCGGGTTTTGCTTCAGCCACCTCCAACCTCCAGTATTTGTCAACGGTTTCAGCCAATGTTTGGCCAACCATACCCCAAACACTTCCGACTTATGCTACACAGTCTCTTCAATGGCAGAGGTCCACCACAGGTTGTCTGGGTGGTGCCACCCCAAGCACAAATGACTTTCTGACTTCAGCTCCAGGAAACCACTGCTAAAATGAAGACTTTGACCTTGAATTCCAAATCTCAAGCTTCTACTGGAATGCAGAAGAAACTACGTATGGACATCAGCGGATATTCCCGCACCGCACATTTACATCAGTCTCTCTGGCAGGCCCGTCGGCTGCTGGATCCAACCACCAGATGGTGATCAGTTGTCAACTCCGCTCCTCTCTTCATGCAAGCCTCTTAAATAAGCTTTGTTGGACCTATTCCCAAAGTTGAATCACCCCCCAAATCAAATACCGACACCAAATTAGTTTCAGGTTTCCTTGCCATACAAGACACTGACCAGGCTAACGGGAGCAACTTGGGGTTCAGCGTCTTACACAAGGACACTTCGGCATGCGGACAGGAGGGGCTGGGAATTGAACCACCAACCTTCCAAATGGAGGGACGTGCCCCTTTATGATTTAATAATGCCCTGTCAAAATTGATCAATCCTGTTCTGGTACGTATGTACGCCCGAAAGCGGGACTGCGTGCGGTTGAAACAAAATTGAAATTACAGCGTCGACTAACATGAGAGTGGGATCATCCTCACCATGAATCAACGCTTGTCAGTTGACAACAAGCAGAGTAAAATGACGTTTTTATGGTCTGGAGTACTTCTGGGACTGAAGCTTTGCAAAACGATAAACTGGAGTGCGAAGCTGCGCCCCCAGTCCTATCGTGCATCTAATTCTGGATTTTAGTACCCACAGTCACAGTCACCTGGTTCCCCCCCCCCACCTCCCCGAGCCTAATCATGTTTGGAAACTGTTTTTATTGGTTGCCACTTTGCTCCTCTCTGCTATCCCTCTGATCTGACATCCAATCACGCCGGGGAGCAGAAGATAGAATGCACACTCGCATTCAGGACATAGCAGCCGCCAGGCGGTCCGCTCCGCCGCCGCTTTCTAAGACAGATCGAGTGTGTGGGAGTCGCAAGTCTTCAAAAACTCTCCAATATTCGGCAGTGATGGAGAAGCAACACTCCTGTGTTGGCCTACCTGTGCAGGACGGCGGGCAGCTCCTCTCCAACTCCTTCAGCGTTCCAGTCCAGGTGAAATGAGCGGAGCCGAACATACCGCCCGCCGTGTGTTCCCTGTGTGAATCACTGCCCCTCGGCTCCCACGGCAAAACGGGGGAAAGGCTGGCGGCGCCGTCTCAGCAGGGCCAAACGGCGTGTGCAGCCGGGAGGGTTGAGCAAGTGCACGAGTAGCGTTCACCAGCACCTGCCCGGGTTTTTAAAATGCCCTTGCAGCCTTCCGCCCATTGGTTCAAAAGTCAAATGTCAAACATCACTAATAAGTCTGTGTGTGTATGTGTGTGTGCGGGCGGTGTGTGTGTGTGTGTGGGGGGGGGGGGGGGTGGGGAGAGGAGGTTTGGGGGGAGGGGGGGGGGGGGGGTT
>CAAKHD010013592.1:96326-145319 GCA_901007705.1 Fistularia tabacaria | reverse complement strand
TCAGACGTGTGCTCTTCCGATCTAAATAAGTCAATACATCAAAATGTATTCAAATGACAGCATTTGCTTTACAACTAACTTGTAGTAAAAGCTTGTTAGCAGCCCAGTCCAGCCCGCTGATGTCATCTCAGTGTGCTTACACAGCAGGTTGTTGTCAGTTTCAGGATCTCATCTTGGCAACTGTCTCTCTCATTTTACAGCCTGGGGAGGGCAGTTGAAGGGGTCGGGCCCTGAGTCCCCCAACCATGTAAAGAGCAGTAATTAGTTGGGTTGTGTTTCTTTAAACACAGCCTATGTCGGGTCACGCTGACAGGTCAAACGAGCTGCGAATATGCTTAACATCTGGGATATCAATAGATAATTCCTTCTTCTTTCAAACAACAAGATCAATAAATAGTTTAGCGCGGCTATTGGTCTGAGGAGAAAACTTTGACGGTCATATTTGCAACAGAAATTTGTTCAGAAATGAAATTGTTAGAAAAGAAAATTGTGATTGTGTGAAAATGTGATTGGAACATTAACAATGGTCATCGTTATTTTGCTGTTCAGCTTGCTCCGTCAAATTCTTTTGTCTCCTTTCATGAAATGATAACCCAGTAATAAAGGAATTAAAGGAAATTTAGCCTGTAAATCCATGCAAAATAGAAGAAATTACTTGAAAATTACCCTTAAAATTTGTATGAAATTGAGAAGAAAACAGAAACAGCTTTGACATTTTGACAGGGAAAGGCAAAAAAAAAGTTGACTAACTGGGAAATCTGCTTAAAAGCTGACAGTAAGTGGCTGAAAATGAAAGAAATTAGCCAAAAATCTGATACACCATGCATCTACCTATCCATTGTCTACCGCTTATCCTGCTGTTAGGGTTGCAAGGATGCTGGAGCCAATCCCAGCTGTCATTGGGCGAGAACTGGGGTAACCCCTGGAGCTGTCGCCTGTCAATCGCTAGTGAATCGCAGGGCCACATAAAGAGACAAACAACCATTCACTCTCTCATTCCCACATTTGTCTTGTGTTTTTTTCAATGTACTTTGATTAACCTCCTGCATGATTTTGTAGGAGAGTTAAGACCCCCATGGAAACATGGAGAGAACATGCAAACTCCACACAGAAAGGCCCCCAGTGGGAATCGGACAAGAGTCCTTCATGCTGTGAGGTAGAAGCATAAACCACTTTGCCTCCATGGTTAGACAATATGTGCATTCATGTTTGACTTGGGTTGTTTAATTGTCGGTAAATCCACAATCACAAATATGCTCGAACACAATTGCGTTATTTCCTAACTCAGGGGCCCCACGTCTTCCTGTTACGGTCTCTGAGGTAAAAAAAACAAACAAAAAAAATTAAACGGCCCGACGCGTTAACAGAATCCTACAGGAAGCCCTTCAGCATTTCATCTGTCAGTCACACTGGAAATCTACCGGAAGAATGAGGGCCCACCTCTGGCATCTTCAGAAAGGACAAAACTTAAAATTAGTTTGTGTGAGAGAAGAGGATGCAGGAGATAGCGTTAGTTGGAGGCAGATGATTCACTGCAGCGACTCCTGAAGAGGGGAGCTAAAAGGAAAAGAAGAAGGCATCACTTAAAAGCAGTCTGTGTCCTCTGCAGGTGGTTCAAATTGGCTCAATCCTTTCAAAGGTGGAGGTGACAAGCGCTTGAGCATCTTGAATGCACTTATTCATGGGGGTCAAGGCACCACTGTTGTTTACTGGAGTTCCTGGCAGCAGGATTAGAAGCTTCCATACACACGGCTCTTTGAATAATTGTTTTCAAATGCCGTTCTTAATTTCGAGACCCCATTACTCACCGAGCTCTCGCTGGTGATGAGCATCGAGACGGTACTTGCACTGGTCTAATGGAAGGTACTTATGCAAGGCCACGGAGATGCACTTGCAACGAGACACAAATGGAAATACGGAACACTCGACTTGGTTTGGCTCATTAACCGCACAAGTGGAAATAGAGACTGCAAGAGCATCTCGGGAAGAAGATAATGGCATCATTGTCTTCTGAGCGACGACATAAAGGTTCTGCCGACAGTCCTTCAAGACGTTCAGATAGCATTGTCCACACAATTAACTCCATTGTTTCCTCTATTTCCTCCATTTCAGGCTCTGACAAGGCGGATAAACTTCCACGGAGTAATTAGACAATGGCACTGAAACAAACTTCAACACATCCGTTGCTATCTTGCTTTACATCACCACCAATTTGTGGTTTCAAACTCTGTGGTAAAACTCCTTGAAATGTATCCTTAAACACACGGCTTCCGCCACTACATTTTGACTGTGGGTTTTTCAAAAAACCCGTGCCAGTGTTTCAACGGGAAAATAAAGATGGTGACAACGATCTGAATGACAACAATATCGACTAAGGCACCCAGGAGGCAACACTGGGCCTTGGAACGCTGTGGCCTCCTTTTCAGCCAAACTCTGGGCTTATTTAGAGAAAAGACTGAGGAAGAACGACAGTTTAGACAATTTAGGCAGTACAATATTATTTCCCTCCCATTCATGGATAGTTTTCAATATTCTTTGCTCATTTTCTGTTAATTGTCTTGCAACTGCCCGTCCAATTTACTGCTCATCTTCAGATCCCGTCATGCTCATTGTTTTGTATTTTCAGACTTAATTTATCCATCCATCCATCCATCTTCTGCCACTTATCCAAAGTCGGGTCCGGAGGGCACCAGCTGGAGCAGGGAGGTCCAGACCTCCCTCTCCCGAATCACATGGTCCAGCTATTCTAGGGGGGACCCCAAGGCACTCCCTGGCCAACCTAGAGACATAGCTGGACACGCTGGATACACATTGTCCCGTGGACTCCTCCCAGATGCACATGTCCAGATACCTCCCCTGGGAGGTGTCCAGGAGGCATCCTGACCAGATGCCCAAGCCACCTCATCTAACCCCTCTCTATGTGGAGAAGCAGAGACTCTACTCTGAGTTCCTCCTGGATGGCTGAACTTCTCACCTTATCTCTAAGGGAGAGTCAGGCCACCCTGCAGAGAAAACTCATTTTGGTTGCTTGTATCCACAATCTCATTCTTTCGGTCACTACCCACAGCTTGTGACCATAGGTGAGGGTCGGAAAGTACATTGACAGGTAAATTAAGAGCGATGTCTTCTGGCTGCCTCTTCACCATGACAGACCGGTACAGAGTCCGCATCACTGCAGATGCTGCACCAATCCACCTGTCGATGTCCACTCCATCCTTCCCTCACTCATGAACAAGACCCCAAGATACTTAAACTCCTCCACTTGGGGCAGGACCTCTTCCGGACCCGGAGTGGGCACTCCATCCATTACCGGTTGAGGACCACGGTCTCAGATTTGGAGTTGCTGAACCTCATCCCGGCCGCTTCACATTCGGCGGCGAACGGCTCCAGTGAGTGCTGTAGATCATGGCCTGATGAAGCATATAGAACCACATCATCTGCAAAAAGCAGAGACTTGATCCCGTGGCTACCAAACCAGATCCCCTGGACACTCTGGCTGTGCCTACAAAATTCTGTCTATAAAAGTTATGAACAGAATTGGTGACAAAGTGCAGCCCTGGCGGACTCCAACTCGCACCGGAAACGACTGACTTGCAATCTGCAATGTGGACCAAGCCTTGAGACCGGTCATACAGGGACTGAAAAGCCAGTATAACGGGGTCTGGTACCCCATATTTCCGGAGCACCCCCCCACAGGATTGCCCGCGGGACATGGTCGAATGTCTTCTCCAGATCCACAAAACACATGTAGACTAGTTGGACAAACTCCCATGCCCCCTCGAGAACCCTGCTGAGGGTATAGAGCTGGTCCACTGTTCCAAGACCAGGACGAAAACCACACTGGTCCTCCTAAATCCAAGGCTCAATGACCCGGCGGACCCTCCACTCCAGCACTGCTGAATAGACCTTACCAGGGAGTCTGATTCCCCTATAGTTGGACCACACCCTCCGATCCCCCTTCTTAAAAAGGGGGATCACCATCCCAGTCTGCCAGTCCAGCAGCACTGTCCCCGACCTCTACGCAATGCTGCAGAGGCGTGTCAGCCAGGACAGCCCTGCAGCATACAGAGCCTTGAGGAACCCAGGGCGGACCTCATCCACCCCTGGGGCCCCGTTACTGAATAGCCTTTTGACTAATTCAGCAACTTCAGCCCTAGAAATAGGCGGACCCCCTCAGAGTCCCCCGTCTCTGCTTCCTCATTGGAAGGTGTTTCGACAAGATTGAGGTGGTCTGAGAAGTATTGCCTCTGATCAACATCGTCTCTCTATCACAACAGTGTTGATGCAGCACTGCCGGATGAAGTTGTTCTCCATGGTCTCCCCTAACTCCTCCCTCACCCCAATTTTGCCTCAGCGACCATCGAAGCCGCAGGCCACTTGGCCTGCCGGTACCTGTCAGGTGCCTCTGGAGCCCCACAGGCCAAAAAGGCCTGATAGCACTCCTGCTTCAATTTGTCAGCATCCCTCACCGCCGGGGTCCACCAGCGGGTCCACCCCAACAAGCACTGACTGGCCTACGACTGCAACTCCGGGCTACCGCCTCAACAATGGAAGCGCGGAACATGGCCCATTCGGACTCAATGTCCCCCACCTCCTCAGGACGTGGTTGTCGCTCTGCCTGAAGTGAGAGTTGAAACTCCTTCTGAGAGGGGACTCTGCCAGACGTTCCCAGCAGACCTCACGTTACATTTGGGTCTGCCAGGTCTGACCAGCATCCTCCCCCACCACCGGAGCCAGCTCACCACCAGGTGGTGATCGGTTGAATGTCCAGGACATGCATCCGCAAGTCCAACGACACAACCACAAGGTCGATATTTATCTATTTATTGCTTATTTCCAAGTGCTTGTCTTTCAGGGGATTTATCTATTTCCTGCCAATTTTCATCTGTTAAAATTTTTTTGAAGATTTTAAAAAATGTTTTTTTTTAATTTAATTTGCTAACCCACCAAAAGGGGAAATTATTTATCTTTAATATTTGAGTATTTAACAAAGATACTAATGCATGTTAATCCCTACCTGGCCAGAGGATCAAACTACTCTGAATCGGATAATCTAAATGTAACAGAATAAGTCAGGGTCAGAAGAGAGATGTCTAGAAAAGGTGCAAAAGAAGAAATATTGTGACGATGCGGGAACTGTGCTTGATTCATGTAGTAAGACATTATTTGTCAGCTCCCAATCAGGTAGAGCCTAGATAAAGACCACAGCACAAACAAGTAGCAATCACTACACCACTGGATTATTTATTACACTTGTTTGGCATTTTCCTCTCTCTCTCTGCCCCCAATTTTACTTCTTGTTGTCTTTCTACCCACTCTCATCTCCCAAGGCAGAGACGGTCGCTTGGCAACACGCACCACAGAGCAGCTCTGCTCTCCCAACTTGGCTCTGTGCTCAGCATGCCCCTGTGGTTTCAGACAATCAAATACATGAGTGTGAGTGCATTCATACAGAATGTGTGTGGGAAAAGGTGAAAGCTATGAATAGTTTCCATCTCAAAGGAAGGAGCAAATAGTCCCTTTAGCTTGTGGGAACTGCCTCTTGACTGTAGTGAAATACCACCTTGCATCCATCAAGCATATATTACAGGGCGTCAAACTGTGAACTGCTTTCAACAGAAAGGACAAAAATGAGGCACGGCTCCTGTGAACAGATATCCTTTTAATTCACTTTGGCCTGAATAGATGCACCATAAAGCCACCTGTTACACAAGGAGTGATCTATCTAAAGATGAGTGTATTTTCATCAAGGCCTACAGGTTCCAGCTGCACAACAGCCGCTAGAGGCATAGCTATGATAACATGGCAAACCACCCTCCGAGAATGACACCTGAATTCTAGACTCAGTGTCTGGAGACACAGGACTTTGGTTGGAGCAGGTTCTCGTCACGTGTGAATCCAGCAAACTGAAAGGCGGTCTTATAGCAACAAAAGAGATTAAATCACCGTAGTTTATTTGAATTCCTTTTTGACAAAAGAGTGTGAAAAATCCATTAATCCCATGATGGGGATACCGTGCTTCTGTCATGATCACGGACTGCAAAGTGTAGGAAACTTAAGTTCACTTTTTTGACTTTCACACTTCAGTTTACATTCAACAGCATGATCATCATGGGCTTAAAAAACTAGACATTTTTAAGGGCAAACAGAGCAACAATCACCTGATAAGTCCAGATTGTTTAAAAAGGAAGGTAAAAACGGGATTCCATCCATATATAAATGCAAAGCTCAAGAAACAAATGGCACTTATTACTGGGGATAATGGGGAATCTCCAAGGCAGCTTTAGAGCCACACACACACACACACACACACACACACACACACCCACACACGCACACGCATACACACACACCCACACACACACACACACCAACACCCACACACCCACCCACACACACACACACACACACACACACACACACACACACACACACACACACACACACACACACACACACACACACACACACACACACACACACACACACATGAACACAGTGCACTCCAATACTTTTCCACCAAAGAGTTGAGCCTTTAAAAATTATCACAAATTACTAAAGATTTAAAATAATAATAATTCAGGTTTGAGTCTTAGAACAAAATTTGTTCACAGAATCCAATCCTTGTGGGTTACATCCTAATCTGAGCAACAGGACACTCCTTAGGGGGGGAAAAAAAAAAAAAAAGATTCTGACTTTCCACCACTGAAATTTATGGCATACAGGTTACTACAATTCCAACATAGCAGACTGGTTTGAGTGGTCAGTCCTGTCTAAATTGGACCAGTCCTTGTAGTTTAATCTGTGTGTATAATCTGTAAACCTAGGAGATGACATTTGTATGTTTTACATGGGGATGGCTGTTTGTTTATCATCCTACTATTGCTAAGGGCAAGAAGAGTCTAACCAACTTATAACCTGTTCTCTTGCATGACATCATTTCTGAAATGAAGATACCACGGCTGGTGTGGCTCAAAGGGAGTGATGCCTGAGGAGGGCGTGGTGGCATCAGGCCTCGTCCACAGATGCATTCTGCTCCTGGTCCCCCTCCTGGGTCGCCCCGAGGGGTCCAGCCCACCACAGGCTCAGGGTGTTGCCTTGTCTGTTTTCCTGCTGTGATGTCACGGTCTCCCCTCCCTCGTCATCAGAGGTGGAGTCACCCTCGCTGTCACCGGGCCATGGGAATTGACGCTGGCCACTGGACATGGCCAACAATGGCATAAACGGGTGGATACTGAGGATCAGAGGAAACAGGAAGCAAAAAGGCATGATGCAAAAATTTAATACACTATGTCAGAAAATTCCAATATAACTTTTGATTCTAATTTCAATTTGTTGAAATCCTCATGATTTGAAATGTAGCTTCAATCCACCAATCTTGTTGCTGCCAAAAATGTCTAAAAATTTGTTTTACTGTGTCTTTACAACAAAATCCCTGTCTTTTCACTTTTGTTTCAAATGTTGATGATTTAGCCTGCTTTCATGGGCATTAACTAATTTAATTGGTTTATCAAATTCTAATGTTCTTCCCCATTGACTACAAATAAAGCCAGTCTTTAAAACTAGTAATTACTACAACCGGCTCTGAGCAGGACTGAAAAATCAGAAAGCAGATGCAGTGGGGAATAAATGCTGATTGATTCTGTGTAGGGAGGTCTGGATTGAAATTCCAGGGGGGCCCAGGCCTCTTCTATAGTGGTATGATGCCATTACGCACAAATGGGATGGTTCATACCTGATCCCATTGATGCAGTCCCAGTGACCCTGAAACGTGAGTTGAGGTTGGAGCACGTCCTCGTTGCCATCAGGAGGCACTGTCTGGGTGTCCCACATTGACACCATTCCCTCTGTGTCCCCACTCAACAGGTATCTACCCGACCTGGAAACAACACATGGAGGAGGAAGGTATTCCACCTATTTTCTTGCAGTAAGTATTCACTCACGAGTGCGGAATGGAGATGCAGGATGCAGACAGTGTATACGGTCAGAGAGCGGACATGCTGTTTCATGCCAACCCACAGGCAGAATTAAACTTACATGTCGAGGTCAAAGTAGATGCGCTGATTGGTTGCAACATTCCTCTTGAGTGAAAACACAACTTTCCCTGGCTCTCTGAGATCCCAGCACAGTATCTCTGGATCCTGCATAACACAAACCACACACACACGCCGGTCATTTAAATGTTTGCCTGTTTTTTTTGGAGGGGGGGTGTCATTCAAAATTATATACACATATACATAAAAATTCCATACAATAAAAACAATTTAAAATCGCAAACTCATATCAAATACATTGGAAAAGTTTGGGGCCAAACATACGAAACTTCAATCTCAAACCTTGTCTTTGACAGGGGGTACACTGTTGGTGATCAAAAGAAAATGATAATTATTTAAGTTTAATTAACTGCATCAAGAGTTGTATTGGCTGTGTGTATTGAAAATGGATGTTGTTTGATGCCAAGATCACTGCTTCTTCTTCTTCTTTTCCTTTTAGCTTTTCCCATTCAGGGGTTGCCACAGCGAATCAACATCCTCCATCTAACCCTATTCTCTGTATCCTCCTCTCTCACACCAACTACCTTCATATCTTCTCTTACTATGTCCATAAATCTTCTCTTCGGTCTTCCTCTAGACCTCCTGCCTGGGATCTCCCATTCCAGCAACCGTCTATGGATTTAGTCCCTATCCCTCCTCTGTACATGGCCGAACTATCTCAGTCTGGCTTCTCTGACCTCTCCAAAACATCTAACATGAGCTGTCCCCCTGATGGACTCATTTCTGATCCTATCCATCCTTGTCACTCCCAAAGAGAACCTCAACATCTTCATTTCTGCTACCTCCAGCTCTGCCTCCTGTCTTTTGTTCAGTGCCATTGTCTCCAAACCATACAGCATCGCTGGTCTCACCACTGTTTTGTAAACCTTTCCTTTCATTCTAGATGAAATTCTTCTGTCACAAAGAACCCCTGAGACTTTTCTCCACCCATTCCAACCTGCTTGAACCTGTTTAACCTCTCTTCCATATTCTCCGTTGCTCTGGACTGTTGACCTGTAAGTACCTGAAATCCTCCAACTTCTTGACCTCCACTCCCTGCAGCCTCACCGTTCCACCCGGGTTCCTCTCATTCACACACATATATTCTCGCTGCGACAAACCTTCATTCCTCTCCTTTCCAGAGCATACCTCCACCTCTCAAGATTTTCCTCAACCTGTTCCCTGCTCTCACTACAGATCACAATGGAGATTCCTGTCTAACCTCATCTGTCAGCCTGTCCATCACCACTGCAAACAAGAAGGGGCTCAGAGCTGATCCCTGATGTCCCACCTCCACCTTGAACTTCTCTGTTTCACCTACAGCAGACTTCACCACTGTCTCACAACCAGTATACATGTCCTGGATCAGTCTAACATACTTCTCTGCTACTCCAGACTTCCTCATACAATACCACAGTTCCTCTCTTGGCACCCTGTTGTATGCTTTTTCTAGGTCTACAAAAGCACAATGCAGCTCCCTCTGACCTTCTCTGTACTTCTCTATTAGCATTCTCAGAGCGAATACTGCATCTGTGGTACTCTTTCTAGCCATGAAGCCATACTGCTGCTCACAAATACTGACTTCTGCTTGCAGTCTAGTTTCCACTACTCTCTCCCATAACTTCATTGTATGGCTCATCAACTTTATCCCTCTTTAGAATAATAATAATGAATAGTCTAGCCAGAAACTATACCGCTGCCTCTCCTAGACATTTCCATACCTCCACAGGTATATCATCTGGACCGACTGCCTTTCCATTCTTCATCCTCTTCAATGCCCTCCTCACTTCACTTTTACTAATCTCTGCTACTATGTGGTCTACAATAGTCACCTCTTCTTCCCTTCCCTTTTTCATTTTCCTCATTCATCAACTCTTCAAAGTACTCTTTCCATCTTCCCATCACTCTTCTAGCATCTGTCAATACATTTCCCTCTCTATCCTTAATCACCCTGACCTGCTGTACATCCTTTCCGTCTCTATCTCTCTGTTTTGCCAACCTGTATAAATCATTCAAATATAGGACAAAAATATTGTTGTTCATTGTGGACTTTGAGCGATTATTGGACTATTCAGTTGTTTTTTTTGAACTCACAATTTGTGATAATGCTTTTGTGACTCAATTGTTCAAGTAATGTACTTTCTTCAAAAACACAGTCCAATGACAGCACCTGCAGCATCATTAATCACCAGGTTCTTCACTGAATGCTACTTGGTGCACTCACCTTGCGGCCCCCAGTGTACAGGTAGTTGCCATTGGGGGAGAAGAGCAGATGGGTGAGGCCTCCATGGTGGTGGGTCGGCAGCATTGCCAGCAGGGTGCCATCTTGGCAGGAGTAGAGGCCAGCACAGCGGGAATAGGAGCCGCAGGCATACACAGACTGACACGGGCTGAAGCCAAAGCAGGAGATGATGCCACTTTGGCCCTGTTTCTTCACTGCAGCAAAGACCAGTAGTGATGAGAAACCGGCATTTGGAAGGAATTAAAGCCTTTAAGCGGCCCACAAGGCATAAGTTACAGTCATTTCAAGTCAAAATTTGTTCTTGGCAGGCCATGGGTTTCTGTTTCAAAGAAAAATACATTTCTGCAACAGTCTACACATAAACCCGCATTTTAATCGCCTAATTTTTTTTCTAGCATTTCTTTCTTTCCTAAATGTTTTTTCTTCCAGCGTAAAAGAAGATTTTAGCACGTCTTTGGAGCAGAAAAGTCAAAGAGAAGATTTGGCACAGATCTCACGTGTGTCTATTTTCAAGACGGATTTAAATAATAATGTACAGTTATTGGTGATCAAGTTGGACCGATGGGAGCAAAAAAGACAAGGCCAGAGTAAGCCATACTATTACCAGGGCCATCCGGCAGCACTGAGAGCATGTGTGAACACACACAGGCCAAATTCAGACGTGATGTGGGTTACATGTGCCTTCACTATTTGAGTTGGGACAGAGTTATTAATTCATTACGACATACTTAATAATATTAGTACATTGTTTGCATTTAAACAGATCACAAATTATGTAACTGCCATTCATCCTGTCCTTTCCTTTATGCAATTAATACAAGATTTCAAAACAAAAAAAAAATAAGAGGGACATGATTCATTATCGCAAATAGTGGAAATTAAAAAAAAAGAACTGCAAGAAAATGGAGATGTTTGAAGTATGAGATGGAGATTCAGGAATAAACCACAGTAAACATTGGGTAGCCTTGTTGTTTTGTCAGGTACAAGATAAAAGCTCTGCTTTTCGTTCAAGGAGACTTCAGCCTGTGAGATATGACAGCCAGCTGTCATAATGCAGCTTCCTCCATGCACAGCAGCATCATTATGCTTTTCACAATGTCTCTGTTTGCATATTGTTTCTCTCCTGACATTGATTATTCAAGAACACAACTTGTGAGTGTGCAGGATGTTTGCTTTGTTTGTTTCTCTTTTTCGGTAATAGCTCACAGTGCAGAGCTTCAACAGCCCTTGAACGAGACTTTTCTAAACCAAGCAGCTCTTGCAGAATTTGATGATGATGATTAATAATCTCTATATACATTGATCACCCTTAACATGACGACCAACTGCCTAAATTCCTCCTTCTTCCACCAAACAGTAATAAGGCACAGACTCCATCAGAACTCTGAAGGTGGTCTGTAATATCTACCTTAAAATGTTTGTCAAGCACATTCCTGTTGAAGTGTTCAATTGGACTGAGATCCGGGTAAAGTACAGGCTGACAACTTGAACATGACATGTTCCTCAAACCTTTAGATCCACTTTATTATAAATTTGGAAGGTACTGACCACTAAAGACCAGGACAAGAGCTGCAGTTTTGGAGATGCTCCAATCCAGTCATCAACCCAACCCATTTTGGCAATGGAATGTCACTGACATCCTGGTGCTTTTCCCACTTTCACAGTACAAAACATCAAGTTAAGGAGCAAAAATGTTCACTGGCTTCACAATATATCCCACGCACTGGCCTGCCAGTGGCCATAATGTTATGCCTGTTTTTTTGTATGTGTGTTGGGGCTTGAAGAGTTATAACTATCCACCCATATATGTATTATAATGTTGGGTTTTGCCATAATACAAGCATTTTATTTTTTTGCCTTTCAGATTCCAAAATAAAAAAGTGAAAAAGGATCAGATGAGACATCGGCCAGGCCATTCTCACATACTGATCAGACCTGAAAACAAAAAGGGTCTTGAATTCTAGGTGGGTTTTTCTCAATTTCTTGCCCGTTAATACATGGCATTCTGTTGTGATTTAAAAATTCAGTGAATTTGTGGCAGACATGCAAGGAATATTGGAAATAATACTTTCGAAAACTATAATTAGTACAAATATGAAAATTCAAGAAATGTCAGGGACAGAGAGAGAATGTATTTCAACTTATGCTAATCACTTAAATCACTGTGATGTTTTGCAATCTGTAATATAGTGATAATATTCCCTGTATTTCAAAGCAGCTGGAGATTCCTGCCAATTGAAGCCCAAGTTTTGATGGCTGTAGATAATAATAACTTTCAACATCCTTAAACTTGCATTCTTTCAGACACAAAGCGGTGGCTGACCTATGGTAGGCCGCTCCTCGCAGTCTCTCCCAGGCCGTTCAGTGTAGAAGACACGAACAGTTTTGTCAAAGCCACAGTAGAGCTGCAAGCCATTGGGGGAGAAGCAAAGGGAGTGGGCCGCTGTCAGCTCATCCAGGTGGTTGTAGGGTCGGAAACTGGCTCGCACCTCCCCATAAAATGCATCCCATATGTGGACTGGATTGTCACGGCTACTGCTGGCAAGACTGCAGAGGAGCAAGAGCAATCAAAAGGTTGGGGATACGGAGGGAAATAAAGGTAGAGAGTAAAATAATGAGAGCCCTCTGCTACTTATCTGGTAAAACCTTTTGCAATACTTGAAGATTCACATGTATAATGTGATCGCTATACATTGTTAGATTACTTGGAGCTACCTTGATCACATCTTTTTGAATAAATATATTAAAATAATATATAATATACACATGGAATTTACACATCTCAGTGAATCAGCAAGGTAATAAACAAATATGAATACATTCACTGTGAGCTAAAGCCTGTGTCATCAGGTGATTTGAGAGGTTCTGTTTAAGTTTTTGTGAGGGAATATATTCATATCCAAAAACATGAATGTTGTAAGGCAGAAAATTGTAGGTTTTTTGTTTAGGATTTTCTTCTTGTTTAAATAAAACGGAACAGGGTAATCAATGGCCTAAAAACTAAATCAAGCAAACCAAAACATTTAAACAGATAAAGCTACTCATTTCCTGTGACAGACAACACAAGAAATAGGGACCTATTAAACCATTCTCAAAGTTGTGTAACGAGGGGGCAGTTTATCACCTGCTGTTTATTGATCGGCGGGTGATAATTATCTGCCCAGAATCTCAGAATGGATCAAGATTATAATCAAACTGTTGCCAGGCTGCAATGCAGATAAAGTGGCTTGTATTTATGAAGGTTCTCAGTCATCCAGGTCACTCATTGTCAAATTTTATTGCGGCAACCGGACTTAGTTTCTCTTCTTGAAGACGTTTCAACCCTTATCTGAGAGGCTTCTGAACAAACCAGGGAGGGAAAGGAGAGAAACTAAGTCAAGTGGACATGATAGGATTTGACTTTGAAGTGGGTTTTTTTGGGCATCTTCCTCCTGACTTTTTGGATTTAAGAACAGTGTTTGTTTTCTTAGCCAGCCTTTCTGACTTTTGCACAATATTTGGACTTCAAAAAAATTTGAGCAGTTATTAAACTTGCACCATCTCCATAAATGGCAGCAAAATGCAGTTACTGTTATTTGGATTTTACAGCAGGAGTTTTACAACTTGCATTGGAATTTAATTCTCCTCCTGTCTGATTCAGATCACTGGATTAAATATGAAAGCTGCCTTAGGGCACAGTCTAGCCATAGGGACCAATATTTGGTCTGACATAATGGGATTGTCTGTGCTTGGCTCAAGCTGAACCTTAGTCTGGTTGACTTATGAATGATTGAGCTTTCTTCGTAGTCCAGGGCCACAGACGAGACAAGGAGATAGTTAGTCAGATTGCACGCACAGTGCAGGTATAATTTTGAAGCAATTCAAATGTTTTCTTCTTCTTCTTCTTTTCCTTTCAGCTTTTCCCTTCAGGGATCACCACAGCGAATCAGCCTTCTCCATCTAAGCCTATTCTCTGGATCCTCATTTCTCACACCAACTACACTCACACCTCTCTCACTACGTCCATAAATCTTCTCTTCGGTCTTCCTCTAGACCTCCTGCCTGGGATCTCCTATTGCAGCATCTGTCTACCAATATAGTCATTATCCTTCCTCTATACATGACCGAACCATCTCAGTCTGGCTTCTCTGACCTTCTCTCCAAAACATCTAACATGTGCTGTCCCTCTGATTGACTCATTCCTGATCCTATCCATCCTCGTCACTCCCAAAGAGAACCTCAACATCTTCATCTCTGCTACCTCCAGCTTTGCTTCCTGTCTTTTCCTCAATGACACTATCTAAGTCATAGAGCATTGCTGGTCTCACAACTATCTTGTATATCTTTCCTTTCATTTTGGCTAATACTCTAGTCACGCATGACCTAAACACTTTTCTCCACCCATTCCAACGTGCTTGAACCCTTCTCTTTATCTCTTTTCCACACTCTCCATTGCTCTGGACTGTTGACCCTAGGTACCTGAAATCCTCCAACCCGGGTCCCTCTCATTCACACACATGTATTCTGTCTTGCTGTAACTAACCTTCATTCCTCTCCTTGCCAGAGCATACCTCCACCTCTCAAGATTTTCCTCAACCTGTTCCCTGCTCTCACTACAGATCACAATGTCATCTGCAAACATCATGGTCCATGGAGATTCCTGTCTAACATCATGGTCCATGGAGATTTCTGTCTCTGAAGCAATTCAAATGTAGTCTCCCAAAACTTTAAAAGTTAAATTTACATACATACATACATACATACATACATACATACATACATACATACATACATACATACATACATACATACATATTTACGAAAGTACATGCACAATCACACTCACACAAACTCACACACAATTTCTTTACGGAAGTAAATCAAACAAATTAAATATTTACACACTAAAATGGAGGGAAGGAAAAAAGAAGCAGCTAACAATTTTCTGACTAAAACATTATGTGCGTCCAAAAACATCTTTTGATACATTTTCTAACATCTACGGCACAGCACCCCTTCTACCTGAACGAATCAAACACACGGCTGTGTGCTGTAACTCATTAGGGAGACAAGACAGCAGCAGATCCGCATTGATTCAAATCAAGGCCATGCCTTTTTAACTCTAATTATGGGGAGCAGATCAAATGCCAACACATCACTGCAGCTCAATTAGACAAAGGAAATTAGCTCCTACTGCCGCTGCCGTGTTCTCTTATAGCCCCTCAGAGCTACAGAGTAGGGAAATGCCCAATTATAATGCTAGACTGCTGCTTGCTTGGAGCAATGCCTAGAACTCAGTGCAACTTTACCAAGCCAGAACAGGGACCCTTATTCCCTCTCTACAGGAGGGGCATCACAACACATGGCTTTTGGCACATATCAGGTTCAAGGAGCATGGGAGGAGGAGTGACAGAATGTGAAAAGAGAAAGAAAAGGAGCTAAAATGCAGTGTTCATTCGAGAATCACTCAATTTTACCTAGCTGCTGTCAGCTGTAAAAAATGGACATAGCTTGTTCGATCACCTTGCTGTGCCTCACAGGAGCTTTCCTCTGATAGGTGGGATCAATCTGAAGAAGATGAAAAGCAGCTGCTGACGTCTCCCACTGGCACCCTCATCCTCATGACAGACAGGTCTTTGCGCAGCTTTGGCAGATACTCACAACACTCAAGTGGTTCATTCATTGTCCACATGAGTTGTTTGTTAAGTTGGGGGCTGTTTACACAAACTCTCAACCCTGAACATCCAACTTCTGACCCCCATCCCCCCTGTTAGCAAAGCCTGTATAGAGAAGGGGAGGAATGGTGCCAACACTGGGCACTGATCACTGGCAACTGTCGGAGGGTGGAGGCTGTAACTGGAGGATGATGGGAGCTGAGGGAACATGTATGTTGGCAATTTGACCTAAACTCTTCAGTGTGGCTCTACCTCCTCTTACCAAAGATGATCGGTGGTCTCCATGGTGATGGCAGAATGTTTCTGATACTGGCTGTGCTTCAGTGCATGCACAAACATACACCCTGATGTCATTATGCAGGCAGTTTTAAACAACCCACAAAAAAGGAGTATCCAGCAACAATACAGGGAATCATAAGGCCCTAAAGGTGTTGTCTGTATTCTGGAGTGCCATTAGCAATCTGAATCATGCTGAAAGGCACCGTTGGCCTCAAACAGCTTAGGGAACGGCTATGGAGGCAGAGTCGGACAAAACGAAGGCTGACTCTTCACTTCTAATGAGGGACATCAGAAAGCTTTAACAGCTTCTCTGCATGATAGCGGGTAGCTCCCACAATGAGTGCAAATACCAGCAGGATCAAAGAATGAGTCAGACACACAACTATATCTCCCATCTTCAGAGAGTCCATAACACCAGCTCAGCATACAGAGTGTTTTCATATACTGTGTCCGCCTCACATTTAAAATGCCTTTTCTATCCCGCTGCTCAGTGATGGGGGCAAGGGGATGATTTTCCAAAAATGAGGTTCAACTCACTAGCATGTGTCAGCGTCCAGGGAGTTCATCTTGGGGTACCAGCAGTAGTCATAGATGGTGTCTCCTTCGGCCATTCTCAGCACTGGACTCTGTCCCAAGGAGAACAAGTCAATCATTGTTTTGAACATTTAGGAAAAACAATATCAACTGTTCGGGATCACAAATATACATGGATATAATAAAGTCAGTCTTTATATTTAGGCAGCAGTGATTAATTATCTTTAATCCTTTATATCAAACAATTATTCCACGAACTGAGTCAAGTAATGACAGTAACATAAAGTATGATCAGTAGGATTAACTACATTCCTTTCTTATAGAGAAAACCTGCATTCTTATGATATTCAAGATGCTACATTCACAAATTGAAGCTTGATATTGATGTGAGATGATCTGAAGATCTGATGAGAATATAGGAGACACAGGATACTTCTGGTATTCATGACTGAAAATTTGGTTCATTATTTTTCAAGGTGGGACCTCAGGAACCCTTGACATAACACTTTGTAACAAGCCAAAGCAGGAATGGTGAAAGCAAATTTGGCTTCTAGATAGCCAAATTACAATAACGAGACTTCTTTCAGAAAGACATATTTGATAATCATATCTTTTAATATTACTTAAAAAACAAGCAATCAAAACCTCACTTGATATCCCCTTCATTAAGACACCATGATTACACTGTACATTTGTTTCATCAGCTTAATCTGCGGCAATATCTGCAATAGCCATACACTTTTTTTTTTAATAATTTGTAGCTGTTTTGAATTCTTTATAACACGTCTTCAATCAGCTGCCCAAATCATAAACAGTGACTTAAAGTCACTCTTCTCTTGAATGTAAACAATAATTAAGACCCATGGATTTGAGGAATCTACATGAGATGAGTGTGTATAGTGTGAGCTCATTTTCTACAAATTAGGAGCTACGCATTAGCCTGATGGGGGCATTAAAGGTAAACCTACAGACTTTCAGTTTGCATCAGATTAATGGAAAATATTAATTTATTTCGTTGAGTGCCAATATACACAATTGTCTTGTAATTTGGTAACATTTATTCAACTATGTTTAGCAAAAAATGTGCGCTTCTTTCTATCTTTCAAAACACAAAAATAATATTATGCATTTATTGCCAGATGACATCTTTAGCCACAACAGGTGGTAAGCTAGTTTTACACTCACCATCTCAGGAAGCAAGTCCCAGCTGTAAGTGTAAATTTCTGGAGGGAGGTTAAAAACACGGAGCACATTGTCTGCACTGTTGGTCAGGATGCAAGAACCATCTGGGGCCCTGGGTTAGTGAACATGGCAGGCAGGATAACAGGAAAGAAAGGAGCACGATGGATTATATAAACAGCTGTGAGGTGAAAAGTACGAATGGCTAAGAAACATATCGGTCTACACAGAATATTGTCTTTCTCTAGTTGAAACTTGTGATACACAACTGTTTAAAATCATAGATCACTGTCAAGTATTTCAATATTCTTTGCTAATCTTTTGATTATTCATTTTTCATTTCATGCTGTTTTTACAGTTTGACCCCCCAAAAATGACTTAATCATTTTTTAAGTTAAAGGAAGCAACCATGAGTAATGTGGCAAAAGGCAGCAAAACATTTCTGCATCAAATTATGAAGGTGGCATATCAACATTTTCTGTTTATTTTTCACCCACTAAAGTAATTTCCTCTACATGAAAGTCAATGGGATAATGATTAAGACAGACAAACTGGAAGATGACCAAACCATCTGACTGTTTAATTTCATGGGCCAGAATAACAGCCACTTCTTCATGTTAATAAAAAAGGAACTGTAAAACCACAGAGGACCGTGCACCTCCCTTTGACACAATTGTTTTTTTTTAACACTGAGTCCCACTGCTAGATAAAAAGAAGAATAAAGAAGAATTATTCTTACTCAAGACAGAAAAGGATGGTTCCTTAAAAGCAAATTAGAAAGGCAGCTGACAAGGATGCTGGGAAGGATTTTTGGGAAGGATTTTTTTTTTCATGCTTTTGTGCATGAAAAAAAACGAAAAACAGTTCTTATGTGGTTATGGGCATTGCGGGTGCCATAATTCTCAATGTCCGTGATTTGATTTGACTTGACTTGGATGCCAATAGATATGCTTCTGTCTGATGGCTCCGATTTTTTTTTCAAGATTGGAGGACTGGTTTATGCCCTAAGTCAAGCATGTTTTGCTCTTAATTACAGTGCAGATCCATTTTCCCTTTTTCTTATAATAAGCGTTTGCATACAAATGTCTGAATGTGAATGAATTAATGTGTGTGTGCGTGCATATGTGGGGGGGGTTCTTCCCACACAGAGCAGAAACAGGTGAGGTATAGTTGACATTTGTTTCTCACATTGACAAAAAAACTCTTGAAAGTGTTCATTAGTAGCAGTGTCTTTGAAGACTGTTTCCCCAGATGTGACCAAGAGGTCAAAGTTGAAGGGAGAAATATCTTACAGGGAGAATCTGCTCATGATTTTCTACATAGTCGAAAGAAAATACAGAAATAAACCTATACGCACTCAAAGCTTGTGTGATTAGTATCCATTTTCCATTACTTCTCTGAAAAGTTTTTATTACTCTTTAAAAAGCAATTATAATAAATTCCCCCATAATACAGGACAACATTAATCATTCATGGAGGAATCATGATTTATTTCTACTACATAATAGCTTAAATTACTACAATTTTGGCTGATTAATCGGCTAGCAGCTTTTTCCTCACTCTCAAACTTCTGCTATAATATTGGTCTTTAAAAATTCACAGGCTCTAACACTTACCATTTGCAGCCTTTGAGGTAATTCTCTGGAAAGTTTGAGTACTCTGTCCAGGAACTGGTCAGCATCTGGGGGTTCTGGCTAAAGTCTAAGCCAAGGCTGGACGCAATAATACAGAGCAGATGTCAGTTTAAAAAAAAAGCAGAAAAAACACTCACATTCTTCCATTTTACCAACTATCCCAACAAGAATGTCCCAGCCCTGGACAAGTCAAAGATCTTTATTTGGGGAAACTGACCATTCGGGTGCACGTTTTTAGCTGAAAGAAAAAAATTCCACTGCAGCAAAAAAAAATAAAATAAATCAGCGTATCTAAATTTCCAAATCACACAGTTTGCTTTTTTCACCAATTGCTTTTGTATTCCTTTGGTTTGTGCAATAGTGCTTTCTGTGGTTATCTTATGATGAGTGCTGTTGGACAATCACACAAGCTGAAATTGATCTTAAAGGTAAAGTGTCTCTTTAATCAGAATGAAAGTTATAAGCCAAAAAAATAATTAATAAATAAATAAATAAATAAATAAATAAATAAATAAATAACACCAAAGTATGAGATAAACCTAGGTGTCAGTTGTCCCTTTGAACAAGACATGATGTAATAACATGAAGGACTTATTTCATAAATGGCTCTATTCCAGAGATAGCGGACTAGGGCAAAAATACGTTTTCAAAGATCTCCTTTATGTGCACACATGTCCTGCCTTGCACACTTTTCATAACTGCATAACAACCTTGATGGAGTCATCCTGATTCACCACTTTGTATCAAATCAGGCCACTTCAACAACAGCATGAGGATTATGGGAGTCAAACTGTTGGGATCTGGCTACTATGCTGAGAGTGGGCATAGTCCAAAAACAGTGCTACTGTCCAAACCCTCTTCTAGTTATACAGTCAATGTTACCCAGTGCTAAAAGTTCAAACGTGGCAATATTCCTATCCTCCCTGGCCTGTTGTGGGAGACAGATGGGATAATTCAAGGACTCAAGGGTTTTTATTGTCATTTCACTCTGGGAGAGTGGAACAAAATTATTTTCTATTATTGTTGTTGTGTGTGTGTGTGAGTGTGTATATGTATAACACTGGGTTGTCCCCTCAGTCTATGATTGATGATCTTCTTTTCCTTTCAGCTTTTCCCTTTCAGGGGTTGCCACAGCCAGTCAACCTCCTCCATCTAACCCTATTCTCTGTATCCTCCTCTCTCACACCAACTACCTTCATATCTTCTCTCACTACGTCCATAAATCTTCTCTTTGGTCTTCCTCTAGACCTCCTGCCTGGGATCTCCCATTCCAGCATCCGTCTACCAATATAGTCCCTATCCTCCCTCTATACATGACCGAACCATCTCAGTCTGGCTTCTCTGACCTTCTCTCCAAAACATCTAACATGTGCTGTCCCTCTGATTGACTCATTCCTGATCCTATCCATCCTCGTCACTCCCAAAGAGAACCTCAACATCTTCATCTCTGCTTCCTCCAGCTTTGCTTCCTGTCTTTTCCTCAATGACACTATCTAAATCATAGAGCATGCTGGTCTCACAACTATCTTGTATACCTTTCCTTTCATTCTGGCTAATACTCTAGTCACGCATGACCACAACACTTTTCTCCACCCATTCCAATCTGCTTCAATGCATTTCCTCACCTCTTTTCCACACTCTCCATTGCTCTGGATTGTTGATCTGAAGGACTTAAATTCCTCCACCTTCTTTATCTCTGCTCCCTGTAGCATCATCATTGTACTTGGGTCCTTCTCATTCACACACGTCTTAAAATTCCGAAAAGAACTCCTCTTTCAAGAGGAGTACCATGAAAGTACAACCTAAAACCTGCTCTTAAGCTTCTAGTCTTGCCATTTTTCCACCTAGTCTCCTGGACACGCAGTATATCCATCTTCAGTCTCTAGATCATGTCACCCAAATCTCTAGCTTTTACTATCAGCATCCTAATATCTAAAGTCTCTACTCTTAGTCCCAGACTCTTGCCTTTCCTATTCTCTATTCCCTCTCTCCTTCTTTGACCCACAGTAGCCCCCTTTCCGCTTGTACCCTAAAAGGTAAATTGGTACCAATGGCGGTCATTGTTAACCTCGGCCTAGCGTGATACAGTATGAAAGTCTTATTCTCTTCAATTCACACATTTGGTTTTGGCACAAGTTTTATACTGGGTGTCCTTCCTGACGCAACCCTCTGCATTTGGCCCAGGCTTGGGATCGACTCAAAAAGTAACTGGCTTGTACCCCCTTGAGGCTGTACTATCAACTTTCTTCAAGTCAGCAATAGGTCTTATTATGGCATGTCGTGCCTCTATGAGAGGCTGAGTGTTACAGAAAGAGTTGAGAGCATAAATGTCGAGCTGAGAGAAAGAGAGCATCAACCGAGCTGAGGGATGGGAGCAAACAATCCAGATTTTTGGACAGAAATTTAACTGTGATTTCTAAAAACAGTAGAACTAATATGATTTTCACTTTCCCACCCAGAAAGGTTCTGTATGTCTGTGACTCAATGAAACATTGGAGGACAAAGAACTTTGATGCATAGTTTTACTGTCAAGGTCAAGATATGGGTTAATGAGACTAAGACTAGAACTGCTAGATCTGCACAAAGATTTGACCTTAAAAGAGCCAATAAGAATGATTTACAAGAACTTATATTTTACAGTTTCTTTTGATTTGGGATTCTCTGAAGGAGAAACTAATCCTACAAGGGTGCAGAAATGTCATGCCAGTCTGGTACATCCTACATCAGTTTCCTTCACAATAAATCTCTGTTGATGAGTTTGTGTCTTGAAGACATTTTGAGTTTTAACAAAGAAATTACATTTCAGAATACAAACATTGTACATAAGACATAATACTATCCTGGATGTCAGCCTTTTATTACAGTAAAGCCAAATTAGCATGATTTAAATTGCGTGACTGTGATATAAAACTAGAATACACCATGAATATTAATGGATGAACTAAATAACTAATTTATTCTTCAGATGTGTGTGTGAAACTTCTTTACAAAAGGGCTACACTGCTTCACATTAGGAACTTAGCTAAACTTACTAAAATGCAACAATCAACGATCACATCTAAAGCCGCCTCTCAGCTTCAGGGTTTTCTTGACTCTAGATGTTTGGGCACTGGTATTAAAGATAAACAAGCTTCAATCTCCTTCATCTACTTACTGCTGTCCTTCACTTGAGCTGTCGACAGATCCGTTACTGCTCTGCTCCTCTTTTGGTTTGGCCTCTCCTTCCTCTAAAGGTGGATCATGACTTCCATCGCCATTCTGATGGCATTCTACCTCCTCTCCGCCAGTTAGAGGCACTGCCTCCACTGCATGCACCCCCTCTTCAGAATGTAAAGGTGGTTCTGCTCCTTGGACCAAAATATACATTTGTTGATATGAGATTTGTCATTTGTTCTTAATTCAATTACACAGAAACCCTTATACTTCATATAAAACATACACTGAGCATTGTAAGACCAATGCCCTACTTTGCAATTGCTGGTCTTCCTGTGTCAACATTGTCTCAGCTACTGTTTCTTCATACAACTCAAGAGGCGCATGTCCAATTTCCTCTTCAGTCACCCTGGGACGTTTGGTGGATGGTGGGGCCCCTTCCTTGGGGATCCCCCCTAAATAAAGGCAGTAAACTTCAGGTAAAAGTGACACCGATTCAGGGGGCTCATTACCTGCCTCTGAATACTGCTGCGCTGCCACACCTCCACCACCGCCAGTTGTGTCAGTCATTTCTCTGTTTCAGATGCACAGCCAAGTACGCTATCTGCGCCCTTGTGTGTTGTGGTGTGCTGTCAAACGTGTGTGAGGTAAGTGCTACTCGGATAGTGCTTCCTCCTGCAGTGTGCGTGTTTGTGTATGCTGGGGGATGAGGACATCACAACACCCACAAGCCTGTAACAGTTCAGAAGAGAAAAAAAAATCTGACAGAGAGGCAGGCAAGACCGATTCCAATACCGATAAAATACATTGCCGAGATGGTAAAACAAATAGTAACAATGCTTTCAGTCATGAAAAGCAAAGATCTGTCATTTTACTCCGGACGGCGATCGGCTCTATCAAGCTCTCAACAGACACCTGTGGCTATCAGTTACCTTTCTCAACGTTCTTTATTGCTGATTTCGTTACATTATGGCTTAAAGTGTACATATTATGCCAGAAAAACAATAGTGCTTGTAATGAATGTGGTGTAAGCTTGCGTCCAACCGACATCAAATCCACACCAGAAGCCCACTCGCGTTAGCTCTCGTTAGCATTAGCCTATTTTGCCAGTTCGATGCCACATACCCGTTTTATGGCTTGCCTTGCCGTTGATTCCGTGCAGTTTGGCGCTCAATAGTCTTCTTCACTGAAGTGCTAATGCTTTATTTTCGATAGCGGAGTAAAACACTCGAGCCAAAGTAAGTGCAGCGTTTACACTTCCGACTTACGGATTTCCCTTGTCAAGTCAGACCCCAAATTAGTAAACAGTACAGACCGCCATGTGTTTCGAACTATCGCGAGAATTCCCCTGAATGACGGAATACCCTGCCGAAATGCTTTACCTTTGCACTCCATAATTGCACACATAAAATGCAGTCAGTCACTGCTAACTTCTGTTTATTTATTATTTTGTTCATCAAAAAGGTCAAACTATTTACATAATCTTTCAGTTGTTCTTTTCCAAAAAGTTTCATTACATTTATGCTGTTATTTTAACAACATTCAAAGACTTTATAAGCAACGGAGCTGAGCTGAGTGGGTTATTATTTCCAAACTACAATTACCATGATGAAATATATTGAACCAGAGAGTCTACATATCACCAGAGCAAGCGATGATAAGCTTTTCAAATGCTGCAACCAAACAACCAGGCTATTTAACAACACATAATGGCAGTTAATCATCAAGGAGAAGGAGAAAAAAAGGCTTTAGTGCACAATAAATGGCGATCAGGCTTACTTTTTTCCCCCATTTAAGACCGATTGATAACAATTACAATGTCTGTTTTTTAAAAACACTTTTTTCTCCAGTCATGATTTCAACAATCTAAAACTGTTTTTTTTCCTTTAGTGTCAATGTCAATAGAGGATACTACTACTTAAGTAAAAGTTCAACAGTTAGAAAATCCTGGAAGCTGTTTCTGCTTTCAAACAATTAAATAAGATGTCAATCATTCACACATGATGGAAATGTATTTCAGTAATGATATGATGGTAACCTACAAATGCTAGATGCTATTTGAATAAAAAAACAAAACAACAACACCGTATTGAAAGGTTATCAATATTTTCCACTTTACACAAAACAAAAACACACACAAACTGGTTGGCCAAAAGGATAACTCTCAAATCTAGCAGGAAACATTAGGAGAAAGACACTGAATCTTCTTAGTAAATTGAATATACCATCAGCTAATTCAAAATTAACTAATCTGTTCCTTGAATCTCAAAACCCATATGAAGTACCAGTTATGTTGGCCTGACAACTTATGTTAGCTCAGTTTTGGGATAAGCAGTCACTGGTTCAAGTTTGTCCTCAGCAGGTAGTCCATACTACTACCCAACATCATTCTATAATGCATTGAGCTATTTCTTTTTCATCGTGCCCGTTCAGCTCAGCTCAGGAGTACAGACTACAGCCCTTTTTCTGAGCCTGGACCATCTCCAATGATTCATAGCAATAAATTTGAACAAATCCACTCATTTCAAGGAAACCAAAAGGGCCCCAAAAAACAGCAAATTAAAAAATATCAAGAACAGCTTGTTGCTATATTGTAGCTACCTACTGATCAGATGTATAGGTAAGCAGGTTATGACAGAACACAGTTCTGTTAAGTCAACATAGATCAGTCTTATAGAAACTCCTTTCTTAAACCTTCAAGGATATTTGACATTTCTGACAAGTTTGCCATTATTTCAAAACATTTTCAGGTAGCCATTCAGGACTTAACAATACAATTTAAGGCATGTAGAACAATGAAATAAAGCAAAATCCACCATGAGAAATAATTTGTAACAGAAATGTTTACATTATTTACAAAGCACAGCATTTATAGTGATGACTTTTGATGCTTGCGAGTCTGTTTGTCTGGTGAGATTTGATTACTGATAAAGCCCTGTTATGTCTGCAGACATGATTCCAGAGAGCCCGTGCAACTCAAGAATGGTGATTTTTCTGTATGCTGGGATGAATATTTAGTGTCTGCATCTCCTTTGGACTCTATGTGACATGTAGCTACGTGTATCATGTTTTAAAGTCTCTTTGTACATTGCCTCAGTTCATCCAGTACTACAAATGCGAGGATGTAAGGTGGCTCTGATGTTATCAAACCACATCCACCATAAATCCAGCTCAGCTCTGTGTTGGACATCCGGGCAGGTCTTCTGTCCTGCTGGCAAGTAGACAACCATGTGGCATCCTGAGTTTTAAGCTGGGGTTGACGACAGTTTCATCCTCTTCCTCAGAGTGCCAGACAAAATATAAACTTCGACAGATCATATCCAAGGCCGGTCATCCTGTTAACTTCATCTGGAGACTGTTCAACTGATAATGGCAATCACCTACCCAGTCCAGGGTCAAAACAAACTTTTCTTAGAGCTATTAAGTTCGAAGGGTAGGTTTGGGATTAACTGGTTCATGGGTTGACTGTAGATTAGATCCTCCTTGCAGAGGGCAGCAAATAAAGCACAGCCAAACTCCTGTGGGAAGACAAGACCAGAGCACAAAATCACCACATCACTCTTCGCAAATGTAGTTCAATAACTACAGAGTGCTGACATGTCTCTTACCAATACCAGGGGCTTTTCTGCATGTGGTTGCTCTCAAAGCAGTCAGCTGGTCAGGTTACTAAGTGTCCTTGTCAACAGCTCTTAAAAACCACGCCTGCCTTTGTATGCTGATCAAAAGCTCTCAGCGGGCACACTGTGGCCACTAGAACATCCATTTTGACAAGCCGGTTTTACGCAGTCTCTGAGCCACTGGTAGCAAGTCCATCATCTCAATTCATGTCCATGAGATTTTCCCTTCCACCACCGACTGTTTTGGGGTTACTGGCAAACAAAGGGAAATGCACCACGAGTCCATCTTACACTATACTGAAAAAAGGATTGGATTTCTTAAACAACATTCACTCTATATAATCAAAGTCTTGTGAATTTTTTTCCTTCATCCATTGCAAATTTTTCTTTCTACTCTGAAAGGTAATACAAAAATATGGTTATATACAGGAGGTGGGAGAAGACAAAGCTTCTCGAGTCTCTTTCAGTTTGGGAATATCTTTTCAGTGACTGTCAAGTCGTCGCAAATCCTCCTGTTGTAATTGTGCTCCCATCCCCAAAATGGTACCTCACAGCTTGAATGAACAAAAGTGCATAGGTGAGTTGGTGAGGGCAGGGTGCGAGTGCTCAAGGGATGAGGTGAAGACAAGCGCACTGACCAGGTGTACTCATATCAACCTCAAAGTTCCCTCTAGGGGTTATGAAGCCCTGCACTTCAATCTAAACAGAGCCAATTCTTGAATTTACTGACTCCACTTCATGGTTGATCAAAGTTTCAGGATCCACAACCACAGAAAAAGTTCCCGTTTGAGGATCTTGTCCATGTTTTTGTGATGCCTGCAACTCTTCCTCAAAATCCAACGTCACTCAATGTCCTTATGGCAGAAGCGCACTTGCAAACCCCACCCGTGTTATGTGGGAACAAAAAGAAAAAGATAAAAACAAAAGAAAAAAAAAAATGCACCCACGGAAATCCATGTGGTTTGTAAACAACCAAAGCTCCAGTATGGAATAGAAAGAGTCCTTTCTTTTAATTCTTAGTCACTATTTGTACGACCAGGATTGTAGAGGCAGTGTGTTCAACTGTATCCAACCCAAGTTTTTTTTCTTCTTCTCCACTGTGTTGAAAAAAAAAAGGCCTCACTAAACATTGAGGCTTTTTTTGTATTTCGTTTTCCTTTTTTTAATCTTCTGAGGAAAAAAAATCAGCACGGGTTTCTTGTCGTTTTTTTGGAATACATTCAATATTTTCTTAAGAAAGAAATAATACACACACTTCACATGGCAATAATGAAACAAAAATGAAAACAAATTAAGAAAAAAAATAGCAGCCCCAAGTGCTCATTATCTTAGTCCAAATACTTTTTAAACTTTGTATATAATGTATATATTCATATATATTTTTCATTAAAAAAGAAAACTCGTCATTATCAAATTGCAACAACGAATAAGTAACACAATATGCTAACATTTCATGCACCATTCTGTGCACTTGCACATTAAGATGCTGTATTCTTTTTCAGAGTCAAACTCGACACCTTTCATTCACAAGTTCGAGAGTTGACAAAAGGCAACGTGATCACACCCCAGGAAAACAGACTGGACTAACCTTCTGATGGATCACCCCTAGACAGAACTAGAAATATTTACGATATAAACTTACATACTATACATACACTGTGCTGAGCACTGACACACATCACACTCACTCTCAAAAAAGAGTTAATGTCTCAATGGCCACGCACCCTATCCAAGTTCTTAGGCACAAATGTGCATTCATACAAAAAAAAGCACATGTATTCAACATGAGTACCTGTAGTTTTAACTCATTTCTATCAACAGTAAATGAACATGCACACTTGAAACACACATACAAAGACCCATTCAGATGCACACACAGTAGTGTCCCTTGTGATTCGCCCTGTCATCTATTCCTTACAGGTTTAGAGACAGCTCCCTAGCAGGAGAAGCTAAGGGAAATAAACTAGTGGTGGTCATCTTGGGATGAGCACAAAGCTAACATTTACAACTGTATGCATTTCTGTTTCTTCTATATGGGGATGAAGCGCTGGTGAGAGAAAGGATGTGTTGTGCAATTGCCTTCTCTCTCTTTTTGCTATCTATACACTCAAAACAAGCAGATCTTGTCCCTGGGTGGAGAAGGGACATGGACACAGACAGATGCATGCACGCATCCATACAACATGACAATACAAAATTACAATCTGAAAAAAAAAAGACAAAATGGCCTCTTATGTTTCATACATCTTGGTAAGCAACTAAAGAAAGAAAAAAATGTGCAGACTGGAATATTACTGACACAAACCAATCATCACACATTAGTCACTCAGTCATTCATACACAATCACAAAAATATTAACTTCTATAACTAACCCCATTTGTTTGATTTTTTTGTGGTTTTTGTATTTCTTTTTTAGGCAAGTGCAAATGTTCAAGTTTTTTTATAATCCATTTTTCAATAGCTTTACTTTTTATATAAATGTAAAAAAAGCAAAACAAGAGAAATATCAACAGTGTTTGTCTTTCGAGAAAGGATTTGCTCTCTGATAAGGTTTCAACTTAAGGTCCCCCTGACTTTGAAAACCTAACTGCCCAACCATTCCCTCCTACCACCTGTTTCACTGCCCACTTCCAGTTCCAATGCACACGCACACAGATTATGTGTATACACACACATGCCATACGCATACTGATTCAGAACATACGCATATACACACATCAGTCATGCGCGCGCACGCGCGCGCGCACACACACACACACACACACACACACACACACACACACACACACACACACACACACACACACACCATTCATTCTGTCTCTCACACATACACACACACAAACAAAGGAAAAAAAATTCAAATCCCATCTCAATAAAGTGCAATAGTTCAGTGTAAGGTGCTTAAACGTTTGAGTGCCAGAGGATACCCATCATCTTTTGAAATTCACCCCTCCTCACCCCCCTCTCCCCTGCTCAAGTGACCAACTAGTACAGCGGGGCGCCCCTTTTTTGTATTTCCAAAAGAGGAAAGAGTGGGAGGCGCAGAGCCGAGCGCCTCCACCCAGGGCCTCCCCCTCAGGCTTGCTCCCTTCTTACCCGCCCACCCCCAGTTCCCCCAGCAGTGCACATTCGTCATCAGGTTTGTCTGATTAAAGACAGAAGGCCTCAGGTAGCTATTGCTGCTGCGCTGCATCACATCAGTAATCCTCCACCATCTCCATCTCATTCAGGCTCAGACACTCGCCCGTGTGGTGGAATGAGTACCCTGCAGGGCAACAGGGGTTGGGGTTGAGGGGCAGGCAGAAGAGACAAAGCAGTGGGCGATTAGATTAGTGGGTAGATTGGTACAGTCTCTCTCAATCCCTCTCTCCTCTACAGATTTGTAACCTGGATATTTTCAGCAACTATCAGGTGTTTACAGGTGTTCATCTCCTCTTTTCCTCCAGCCATGAATATGTTCCCTCACTTATTACAAGGTTTAATTTTCCTAATTTCTTTCTCGATAAATTTTCTTGATCAGGTTTGTCATGAAACTTCAGATCCTTTATTATTTTCATTTTACTGCTTTTCTAATATGGAAACACTTCCTTTTGGATCTTGTGTTACTTTATGCTTCCACATGATGCTAAGGTCATTTGCTTTTTTGGACAACTATTGACATACTTTAGAATGCCGTTTGTGAATTTTAAATTAAAGTCTTCTTCCAGGACAAACTAAGAATTACCATGCCATTGTGATTTTTTCCTTCCTGTTCCATGTATTTTCCATGACTGGATGATTTGTCATCACTTATCAAGCTTTTCCGAGACTCATGGGAACCCAGACAGTGTCACATCGAGGTGATTGTCAAATAATTAACTGTTTAGGAGGCTATATTCTGTTTCAAATTGTCAGGAGGATAGCAGTCTGGCTATTAAAAAAAATGTCACATTTAAACCAAGTACAGAGTAAACTGTGATTGCATTTTTTTCTTGCAGCTTAACATGTCCCCTTTAAGTCTTTGAATATCACATCTATTTTGACATAGTAGCTATTAGGAGAGCTTGCAGGGTTCCCTCACTGTTCTACTGATAAGTAAACCAAAAGAAGCTCCATCTAAATGAAAGATGGATAACCCACTTGTACATTTCCCAATATATAATTATTCAACACCTGGAATAAACTACCAGGTAAGAACAACTTAATTAGAAATTGGAATCTGGAAAACAAGAGATTCAAAAATGGACTGTCACAGCGGGCACTTCTTGCTTACTCTATTTTGATGACTTTCAATTTCAATTCAGGCTGTTTCTTCAATAATAATGATAATAATAATAATACATTGTTTAATCAAACAAGAAATGGCAACATGTAATTGTTCGGTGACATACCTAAGATGCTGGGGTCAGAATGCAACATCATGGGCTGTTTCTTCTTCATCTTCCCCCCCTGGTTGTCATAAAGACCAGCCTTTCCCATGTGATTGGTTTGGAACATGGACTGCAGGGCGCTTGGATTCATACCTCGCATTGAGTCCTATCAAAGAAGGGGGTGAGGGGATTAAGGCAAATTTTGACTATGGAGGGTTAAACATTGTCTGCTAAGCATTTGAATCTGATTTAAGGCCTAAAACAGGTTTAGGCAAACAATAGATACTGAGAGTGTAATACTACAACAAGAGTGACAACCCATTATTTTAAGTCTGTTAAAATATTTGAATTGAGGAGAATGAGAGGATGTTGACAGACCAGTTGGCATCAGCTAAACGTCTTGTCATAATCATACTTTTTCGAAGTAAATTACAGACACCTTGTGTTCTCAAAAAAGAAATGTAGACATGGCAAGTATTCTGAAACCTGGCAACAATAAGAACTTGAATTGTTCAAGAAATTGGTTGCGAGGATTTCAAATTAAAAATCTATCCAGATCAATGCTGTGGAAGGTACAATACACAGGATTAAAACGAGCTAGAACTTCATACTGCACACTTTAAACTGATAATCTACAGAGAAATTACCAGCAGTACAAAAAAAATAATTATGGAACCAAGAAACAAGAACACACTAAATTCCTTGCTGTATGAGCTAGAAGGCAACCCATTTTGGCTCATTTTGCCTCAACTCTAGTCACAACATAAAGCACCGTTAAGCACCATACAAAAGAATGACATCACAGATAACAAAGGTTGGCCAACCTGGTAACGCCTTTGAATCCACTTAAGCTAATTGAAAAGATCTTCATATTGGATTCTCATGATAGAGTTGTCACACAGCCTGGGACACCATTGTACTTCACCAAGAATTTAGCACTCTCTCATATTTAACTGAAAGCTTTTACATTACTTTCAGACCACTGGCTTTAGCTTGGGCTACTATCCAGGGAGGCAGACTATAACAACAGAAAACTATTACTGCTGATTTTGCCCAGCACATAGCTGGAGCTAGCGGTTTAGAAACACTCGAAGATAAATGTAATTCTCTGTGTGCAGTAGGAAAGCCGACATCAGCCCCATGCCAGTTAGTGTACCGTAATGAAATGAAGTATATTTTCCGTGAAAAGCAGTTTCTGCACATTAAGGCAGAAATAATGTATGGTATGGGTGCAGTGATTGTACATAACATCTTACAATGGAGGGATCAGTTCATTAGTTTTAATATTTTCTTCAATATCATAATTTTGTTACTTGTGTGCATTTTGACATTTGTATGCAAGTGCTTTATTAAGAGACACAGAGCAGCATTTTATCCTTTATTGCCAATACATATTCTATTGAACTAGAGTTTCTAAGGGGCAAACCTACACCTTCCAGAGGCACTGTGTGCAGCTTCTAGACCAATGTGTTTTACTTGAAAGGAAATTCAAGTTTTGGAGCTTTGAGAATGCATATTTAATTGCAATTGGCAGAAACAGACTACTAATTCAATATATAAGAAGGACTTCAATCCTCTCAGCTTAATAATGGGATCACAGCATCTAGCAGTTTCCCAGAAAGGTTTGCGTTACTTTGACTTTATACAGCAATAATTCCATTTGCCTGGTCTCAGGCATGAAGTGTTTCAAGAAATACTTCTTTTTTACTTACAACAATGAGCAAGTCACTGCTTGACAGGAGAAGAAATGGCTCAGAGAAAACTAGAAGCAGCAACAAGAGTTGGGTGGGGCGGGGGTTGGGGTGTTATTTGCTTTTTTTTTTATTATTATTTATCAGTAACAATTGAATAAAGTGAGCCTTAAATTACCAGTATCACTGTAGACTAAAGCTCTTGTGGGAAGAGAAAACTAACACAATGAAAAACACCTCAACATCTCTGTGCTGAAACCTCAATGTTTATGTTTACCTGCAGAGGGAAGTTCATGTTCAATCCAGCCACTTCCTTTGATAACTGGGATAATAAAAGGAGAGGAGGAATTTATGCCAGCAAATCATGAAGAAACACACAAAGGGTTCCCTTTTGTAAACAAAAAAATACTTTTTTAAGATGTCATAACAGTGGTTGACAATTTTTATATTCCCTTGACAACACTTTTCATATCACTTCTATGTCACAATCAGCCATCATTCCATTTAGAATACAGTAGAATATTCCTTTAATCGTTCCACAGTGGGGAAATTTCAAGTGCATGCTGTTACTGCAAGGCAGCCACTATATGTTATGCCCAATGCAAATTACTAATTTGCATTGTGCATACAATAATTAATTACTAATTTGCATTGTCACCATCCACAACAAGTTTTTGGGAAATAAATTGGAAATAGAAGTCCCAACTCTACGACATCTATAGGCAACTATAGGCAGGTAAGGGCAATGTGAACAGGAATATTGCTAACTTTATCTCTGAGATTATTTCAATATTGTCCAAATCACTGATGCGAATTCTATACATACCGTCTCATTTCTTTAAATCACTGACAATTTTAGGTTTTACGCAACCAAGCAATTGGGGGTGAAAGTAATTTCAAATGTATACATAAAGCGGAGAACAACCCAACATCTGAAGCAAATAATTTATTCAGACTATTGAAGTCAGCAGCCATAAAACATACTCATTTTTCACAAGGGAGAGTTACTATCGGATAGTCTATCTGTTTTACCTGTTTTCATTTACTCATTCGACTTAGTTTTATGTTTCATCCAACTATATACTGACTTGTATGTATTTCAAAAAGGTCAAGTGTTAAACCAAACACCAGACCACCAGTGTAACAATTCACCAGTGGACACCATATGCTCGCATCTGGAACTTTCCATTGAGGCTAACAATGGAGAAAAACAGGATGTTGAAGAGCCAGGAGGTGTTAAAATTTCCAATTAGATAAAAAACCTGGCTGCTGATTCCAGATAGGTTTTCTCCATACCCCCCAGCGAAAAATCAGATTTCACCCGTGTTTGGCCTGTCTCATCAGACATGAAGGACAGTTAGTCCAGTTATAAAAAAGAATTATATTGTTCCATCTGGGTAGTATCCTTCTTTTTATCATGAAATACAAGAATTTTTTATACCATAATGTTGTCTATACAGGTTGCTGATGTGAAGCTTTTTTTTTTCCAAGACTCTTTATCCAACGATTATCTGCACCATTTTTATGATTTTTTTACTCACGCATGCTATTGCACAATCAAAAGATTTTTCTAGCCTACCTGCTGTTGCTGTCTCTGTTGGTTGGCTTTTTGTTTGGCACGTCGCTCCAGAAACTGTTTGGCGAACTCTTTGGCTTCCACTGTGTCCCCAAGGTAGGACCGGATGTAGTCCAGTACTGCATAGGGAGACTCCACTTCCTTCAGGTATGCCACAATTGTTGCAACTAAATGATAAATACAAAAATAGGTTGTATCTGACACATCGCTATATATATATATATATATATATATATATAAGAAATAAATAAAAACTTGTGCCTCCTAGCATTTATAAATGCCAAAAAGCTGAGACACTTACCATCTAGAGAGGAAGAGGAGTTGTTGGCAGAGGTGTTTAGGGCATGCAGCATCTGTTCACACCAGGTGGTGAACCCATCCTGAGGCTTCATGCCCTGCAACAGCTTCAGCAGCTTCTCCTCATCCTCTGTCCTTGGCTTACGACGCATCATGTACTGATCACTGCAGGTCCACACAGTGTTGGATCAATATTCCTTGGGTTAATCAATTAAATTTACACCTACATTAAACTACAGCAGTTCATTGAATTCTATTCTAACATGATGAAAAAGTCTTGCATTTAGCAAATCATTCAATTGGATACAAAGTTTATGGTGAAATCTTAGTCATGGGTTAACAGTGGCTCAGTTAGTAGTCACTCCGTAACTATAAAGTACATTTCTTCAAGTACCTGAGTGAAGGGCTGCTGCGGCTGTTTTTCAAGCCCAAGTTGTTGTTGCTGTTGCCACGCAGGCTTGCCTGGTTCTTCACAGCCTCATCCCACATCCCCATGCTGCCGACAGAACCTCCACTGCTCCCCTTACTCTCCATACCTCCAGGGCCTCCCCACATGCCAACGCCATCCACCCACTGCCCCCCCATGGAGGAACTCCCCATCGACATGCCAGAGTGCTGAAGAGGCAGACAAATCAAGCTGAGAATCATGTTGAAGAACATTTCTGTCCACATCATAGAACCTCAAGTAAAATTTACATTGCTCCAACTTACACGGTCTCTCTGCTGCTGAGCCCTTTGCTGTTGCTGCTGCTGTTTCAGAAGCCTCTCTGTATCCTGCTGCATTTCGAGCAGAGCCAGAGCTGAGGGCTTTCCTGACTTAGCAAGCCCAGAGGAGGGAGCCCCACTCCAGCCTGAGCCACCGGCCCCAGGGCCCTGCTGTTGGGGCGCCTGCTGCAGCAACTTCATGATCAGTTCCTGTTGCTGACGACACTGCTGTAAGAAATGACCACTGTAATCTTGGCTGAAAGCATTTGAAATAATTGAAATGAAACCACATATGTATACAGTAATAAAATTACTTTTTTTTGTAACAGTTTTAATGATTAAGTTAACATCAAGTTGTTGACACAGCCATTAACTTAACAGATAGAAATATCCCACCAAAGAAGCCTGGGATGAGAGGGGAAATGATATATATTTATCAAGTCACCTGCTTGCGCCTGAAGAGCTCTTCCTCCTCCCTTCTCTTCTGCTCCTCCTGCTGCCTCCTCTTCTCCTCCCTCCTTTTACGCTGCTCCTCCTCATCCCGCTTCGCCCTGAGTTCAGCATCTCGCCTCTCCTGCTGGAGCTGAGGGGGGAAAATGTATCCAAATCACATAAAAGTCAGACTTGTGCTCAGTCCTGGCTCCAGGACTCCATCAAACAAACAATGGGTGGATGATTTATCTCATAACAAAACTGACAGATTTCATTTCAGTAAATTAATTGATATAAAAAGCTTTCAGGAAGATTCCTCTAAATTCAGTAATCAAATCAATTTAATTTACTTGATTTTACAAAACATATTTCAGCTTTATGATACATTGTGTCAATACTTTACACCATACAGTAGAACAAATTTGAGTGGTTTTAAGTATTTTTTCCAGGACAACTCTTATTTTGAGATGATGAGTTTTCCATCGCTGTAAAAAACAGCCAGATGTTTTCCCAGGAAATGTTGGAATTTGAATTTGTGTTTAAAGAAGGAAAATCTCATTTCTAAGCTCATGGCTAAGCTAACCTTTTGAAGCTGTTCGAGAGTTGGACCCTGAGTAGAAGGATTCATTATGTCCCAAAGACTGGCTTCACCGCCTGCATGGAAAAAATGGGTGTAGTTTTCAGCATCATGGCTGTTTATCAAGTTTTATAATGCACATGGATTACTTGTTCTAGGCTATGCTGTACCTGATGGCTGTGAAGCTGAGGTATGCATGTCCCACATGGACCCTGTATCTGGCACTGACATCGACCGGTTCATCGAAGGCATCATACCCTGCTCACTGCACCTGTTGACGTCATGCAGCGACACAGGTTAAATCTCTGGATAAAATTACAGAAAATTGGGATAGGATTGCAGGCATTAACAGACCTGTTAATGAGCTGGAATAGCTGCTGATGTTGGAGTTGCTGATAGAGAGCTGCTGCTGCCAGCTCCTGTTGCTTTTTTAGGCGCTCCTGGTCCAGGTTTCCCTGGGATGGAGGTAGGAATCCATTGCTGGTCATTAACATACATCTCTAAATATCAAACAAATTAATGAATCTCTGCATGACAAAATCTAAATAGTGTCTGTGGTTTCACAGACACTACAGAAAATTCAGAGGCGTTCACATTAGTTATTATTGATTATATTAATTATCTGTTTTTCTCCTTGGTGATATAAAAGACAATCAAAGCTACAAAAAAATTATCACCTGTAATTCATTTACATCTTTCCAGTGCTGCACCAAAGTGCAGCTGAGAGACAACAAGCCACATTTAACATGAAAGTTGTGTTTTCAATGACTATGGTTGTTGGTGGTATTTTCAAGTGTAAAAAGCCACACAAAAAGCATTGTAAGATATCAAACTGCTATACATTCATGACCATCTATCAATCCTCCCTCCCCATTCTCTAGTTTGGCTGAGCTCTGACTCACAGTCCCTGTGGGCCCCCGGGTGGGCTGCGAGCGCTGCGTTGGTGGTGGCTGTCTCACCAACAGGGGCGGGGGAGAGGGCCCAGGGGCAAAGGGCACACGGCCCCACATCTTGATGACATCCCCCAGAGGTTGGAAGCCCTCATCACAGCCCCGCTTCACTAGTAGTGTCATAGTGAAGTAGCCAGCCTGGAACCACTCGCACATCTCCACAGTGGTGAAAGGACCTGAAGATGGTTAGGATAGAGGAAAAAAATGGGAACAGGCATCCAATTAAATAATACATTATCATCATTTTATTGCTGTTTTTTAGTCCATATACTGTCAGCATGAGTGTAAGTGAGCAAACAACTGAAAATGGTACGGTCTCAAAACAGTACCCTGGATCTCTCCCTGTGGATCCTTGTAAAACCACTTCATGGCAGCCTCATGTGAGAGGGGCAGCGCGGCTGCTGTATTTCGACTTTCTTGCTGCTGCTGCAGAGCCTGTGTGAAACATTCTTCCTCCAAAGAGGTATCCTGCAGTGACGCCACCATTTTCTCAGCCTCCTATACACAAACACAATTTGCTAAAAAAAAACAATCTTTCAGGTCTGTTTTTTTTTATTGCAGAAAGTGAGCATTTACGATTTTCATCAGATTTGGCATCTTATTACAATTTAAAAATATTAAGAAGTAATTGCAATTCTGATTAAAAATTGGTTGACTTTTCTTGGAGGTGCAATGAGTGAGAGGTGCTGTGGCTAAGTATGATATGTAAGCTGGCACAAAAAAAAAAACACACAGGATAGTTAACATACAAGGCTAAGGTTAGGGCAAACATTGAACGAGCACATGCAGTGTTAATATCCCCTTTCTTTTGATAGTGTTTAATGTGAAGTCCACTAACATTGGTTAGTTCTTTGTTTAGGTAAACCTACATTCATTAATAAGGTATGGTTACATTAGAATCCACTGTTATTTGCTTTAAAAACACGAGACTGTTTTTTATGAGGTTAGAAGCAAATCCTGTTACTTATATGTCCAAAATATGTCTGCTGGTGCAACTACCTGCTGCAGGTGCTTCATGCCCTCATCATCTTCAGTGTCTCCACCTCCAGATGGAGGAAGGAGTGGAGCAGCAGAGGAAGGGGGTGGGGGAAGGAGAGTTGAGGAGGTGGCAGCGCTGGGGCTCAGCTGAGCTTTGGAGCCCCCTACTGGAGCCACATCTGACAAAAAGAAATTAACAACATAATCACAATGCATCCTATTTTTAACACATGCTCATGATATGATGTTGGAGGTGAGGTGAAGCCAGTAAAGTGGTTGTGCCCCTCACACCTGACAAACTGCATGAGCAGCTGTTTCAGTCAACAAGATATTAGATGACTGGGGCAAAACATATTGTATTTCAAACGAAGATGACAACAGGACCGAATTTCATTCCTTTCGCTCATTGCTGAAGGTAAGCTAGCATTGATTAATGTGTAAAAACATTGAAAAAAAGAGAAAGCCTTTTACGATATAGAGCTTAAAAAGCTCTAACCTAGTGTCTTTCAATGAAGAAGTCATTACATCCAATTTCCCTTTCCACCTGACCTGAATGAATAAGAATTTTCACACATATACAGATCATTGATCAATAACTATTTGATTAGAAATTGCTTTTCCCCTTTAATTTGATGACCTTAAGAAAAACACTGGAGTTACTGTTTAAGAGTACTAGCAGTGGTAATACATTAGCGCTTCATTTTTGAACCTTCAAAAATGTTTAGACCAAATAAACACTTGTATCTTTTTAAATAATAATTTTAAAGAAAGTAAAAAAAACTTGATATGCCACTTCCAGGCATCTTTACCTATTTTATACTTTAAAGGAACAAACAGAGGAGGGAGCTGTCCAATCAACTGTCCAAGTATCTTTGATACCAACAAACTGATAGTTTTTTTTTCTCCATTTTCTATTAAAATAAAGTCTGATCGTACACAGAAACAGAATTTAAAAAAAGGTAAAATATAGCTAACTAATTCATATATCACACAGATCATGGTAGATCCTTGTCAAATCTTGTTATGGCAACTGGACCTTATTTGCTTTTTCCAATTCATGACATTTCAACTCTTCAAGAGAGTATCTTTCAGTGAAAAAAAAATCAAGTCCAGTTATCACAAGATTTGGCAAAGATTTACCATGATCTGGATGACTGAGAACCTTCATAGATAATTTAAAAAAAATGTGTATGTGAGTTATTTGTGAAGTAGTTACCTATATTTTACAGTTTTTATTTCTGCCTCTATATTCCTTTCCAATTATGTGTGTATTTAAAAATGGCCTACAGGTTAGAAGAACATGAAGCACAAGATGTTCTACCACTGACTGACAATATTTTTGTCAGGTTGAGAAATTAATTCATGACAAATAGAAGCTGAAATCCTAACATTGCAGAGAACCTGATATGGGAATTTCAGGACCAATGCTCAACAATTGTTACATTGCAGTTGGGGCTTCATTGAAAAGCAAATACCAGCAAAGATCTGCACCTTCACTCTGTGTGCTACCATCCTTTACAGGGAGGCTGTTGGTCAGTTGAGTGTTGTCTACCACTGAGCCAATGTTGCTGGGCTGGGGCTCCAATGATGGAGGACTGCAGTGGACTGGAGGAGAGGATGAAGGTGATGCTGGTTTTGCTTCCCCATCAACCACAGCAAAACTAACTTCTTTATTCTCTAAAGAGTGAAAAGGAGGGGACAAATTAAAAAATAGCTCAATTAGAAATAACTTTAATGAATGATTTATTAAGCTATATTGGGTCCTATCTCACCCTTCTCTTTTTCCGCTTCTGTAAAGTTCCTCTCGATGTCATCAAGATTTTCTTCTTCTTCCTCTTCTATCCCCTTAAACTCCAACTCCTCCTCCAGGATTGTCTCCTTGCCGCTCTTCTGGACAAGGAGAGGAAAGACAAAAAAAGTAAATGCCAGAAATCGGCAATTTCTCTCGGACAAATAGTAAAAGTAAAACATGACATTAAATTTCAATTAACCTTTTCTCACTTCCTATTTTTAAGAAAAATGTCAATTTTTAAAATCAACCTGGTACACCATATAGTCAAAGTACACACCTTCATAGGCATGAAAGCTCCAGAGGAGTCAAAAGTGCCCATTTCCCCATCCTCCTCATCCGTGCACCATTCAGGTAAGCCATCCCGGTCATCCTCCAGTCCCTCGCTGCCTGCACGCCGGCGGACTCCACCATGGCCCTCAGAGTCCCGGAAGTCAAAATCAAACTTCCTGCGACGACTCTCACTTGGACCACCATGATCTCGCCATCCCGCTGAGCGAGGACCACCATCTTACAGACAGAAAATAATCAACCAAAATTAATGAGGACAAACTCCCATCAACAGCCAGAGGGATCATAAAAATATCCAAATTAAAAAATGAAAGGGTATTTTGGTTGCCTAAAGGGTCACATGGTCTTGAGATGAGATGTCTTTCCTCATAGTCCATCATTCAATGAGACAAGTGTTTAGAATAACTAACTTACACTTAATAAGTAACAAATTCAGGGTCTATTTTTTTTATTTTTTTTATTTCTCTTGCTTGCTCAACCTTAGATACCCAATTGGTTTTGTTTACATGTAAAGAGCTGCCATTCAATACCTGAAAATTTGCACTTTAAGCAAGCAAGAAGTTCAATGCTGTGGAGCTCCAAAAGAACTAGAGTAGGCATATAGAGCATGAGAGAACATGAATAAAAGAAGCCAAATCAACTTATTTTTAAAGGGAATCCTTTTGATATTGGTTTTGTAACGTTAATAACAAGAATAGAATGAGATAGAGATTATTAAAAAAAATAAAAATAAATAAATAAATAAATAAACTACTGTGTGTTCAAATATTTGAGGGAACTATTGGCCGGAGTTAGTGGAGTTGGGTTTGTCAAGATGTCATACTATAATTGGCACCAAACTGAATATTATACCCTAGAAACCACCATTTTACAATTTATTAAATGCTTTACTCTGCTCGTAATTATGGTTCCTCCAGGTCAGGCCTGGCCATGCAGCTCTTTGTCTGGTTTCATGCGGCTCCTTTACGTTCATATCAACATTTGTGTTTGTGGTTTTTTGTGCGTGTACTCTTTGCTTGAGTTCAACATGGTATTTTCGTCACATGCACAAAGCAAGAGGACCAAACCATTTGAGTCAACGATTTGTGTCACTTTTTCTGTCAAAATGGCAGGGAAAAAACGAAAACAAAAATATAAAGATGAACACAGGACGTTTTTAACAGAGTGGGAGAGTTTATATCTTTTTATTGAACGTTATGGCAAGCCATTCTACCTGGCATGTCAGGAGTCATTAGCGCATTTCAAAGCTTCAACTCTTCAGCTTCACTTCAGCTCACTCCATGCTAACATCGATAAGGAATTCCCAAAAGGGACTGAATTTCGCAAGCATGGACACTTTGAAAAGTCAGGCAGAAAAGCAGGTTTCCAAAAAATTATGAAGCACTCAGAGACTGTAATGCTTGCATGTATTAACTGGCTTGGAACATTGCACAGGCTAAAAAAAAAACCAACAGTGAAAGGGAGTTTGTTAAAAATGCCTCAGTGACGTTGTTGAAATCTTGTCTCCTGTAAATGACAAACTAAATCGAATGGTATCAGACATCCAACTTTCCTGCGACACTGTTGAACACAGAATATTGGACATTACGGCTATTGAATCACAGTTGCATTCTGACCTTCAAGCATGTGAGTATTTTAGTGTTGCATTGGAGGGGAGTTGTGACATACAAGACAAGCCTCAGCTGGCAATATTTGTATAGTCTGTGTCAAATGATTGTGTGATCAAAGAAGAACTCTTTGATGTTGTGCCATTTAAAGACAGAACCCGTGGCATAGATGTGAAAGAAACAATGATGACCACATTTGCGAAAGCAAATCTGCCCATACCGAAGCTAACTGCAATAGCCACGGATGGAGCGCCAACCATGACCGGATCTGTGGACAGACTTGTGGGGCGTTCCAGAGCTGACCAAACACTTGCCAAGTTGTTGGATTTCCACTGCATCATCCACAGAGAGCAACTCGTGTCTAAATCATTGAATTTAGACAACGTCATGAAACCTGTGACTGAAATCGTCAAAAGGCAAGGTGCTCGCTCAGTTCTTTGAGCTTTTGGATGCCGTGAAACTGTTCATGGAAGAGAAGGACAAGGACTATCCTGAGCTCTCGGACATCGAGGGGTTTATGGACCTGGCCTTTTTGGTCGACATGCTGTGTCAGACAGACTGATCCTGACCCTGCAGGGTAAGTTAAAAATGCTGCCTGACCTGGCGCAAAGTATGTTTGCGTTTATCCACAAACTGAAGCTGTTCAAGGCACATATTCAAAAGGAAAAATTTAACGCATTTTCCCACTCTGCTCGTGGCCTGGCAAGTCACCAGCACTGCCCTGAATAAGCAAGAGCCAGACATGCAACACTGGTTGAAAACCTGCATGAAAGCTTTGACACCCGGTTCCGTGATCTACAATTGAAAAAGTCACAGATCACGTTCCTCGTCGACCCATTTGAAGTGGAGACGGACTGTTTGAAAGCCCCTCTATTCAGAGATGAGGCTGAGTTGCGGCTCAGTTGAAGATAATTAATCTTTGTGAAGAGGACCAACTGAAACCTGCTTTAAGGGAAGGGGCCATTGAGTTCTGGAAAGGTGTGCCAATGGAAAAATACCCCAATGTCAAACAAGCTGCGCTTAAGATCCTGTCAATGTTTGGGTCAACATACGTCTGCGAGTCTGTGTTTTCTACCCTGAAACATCTGAAATCAAAGCATCAATCTGTTCTGACTGACACCCATGTGAAAGAATTGCTTTGAGTGGCAACAACAGAATATGAGCCAGTTTTGAAGGATTGTTCAATGCAAGGAATGCCAGAAGTCCCACTAAGCAACATGCATAGTAAGAGAAAAACGCTATTTTAAATTATTATCTTTTTGTTTGTGGACTTGGTTGAACTGAGTGTGTGTGTGTGTGTGTGTGTGTGTGTGTGTGTGTGTGTGAGAGACAGTGCACACAATGCTCATTGTTGAAAATGACTGGGCTGTCGTCTAATCTTCATTTGAGCCCATGTGTATGATAAGGCTCTTTGCGGTAACCCAGTAAAAAATGTGTCTCTTCGTCTCAGATTGGTTGGCCACCCCTGCTCCAGGTGTTCAAACCAACCAAATCACATTATAAAATATGAACCATATCACTACCAATACATTTGGGGGCAACACCTAAAGAGAGTGAAGTTTGTATTTAGCATACCATCCCTACGGGATCCAGCAAGTCTCCAATTGCTTCCAGGCTCACCCTCCTCCTCCTCCTGCTCCTCCCTGAGGGTGCGCCAGTTGTCACTATCAGCCCTTGTGTACTCCTTCCTCCCTGGACCCCCGGCACCCCCAGACTCCTCAAAGCCTGGACGCCCAACTTCCCGTCGTAGTGGTTTCTCAAACCTACGCTCACCTCTGGGGACAAGAAGGGACATCGAGAGATATTCATAGCAGCAGAGACAAACAAAAGGAATTGGCCAAACCAAGACTGATTGTGATGTAGATTGTATAGATTGTGTTGTGCAGATATTTGAGAGGCAGGTCTGCATAGATTCTTATTGACAAACTTTAAAACAGCAGTTTTTATAGAGATAATGTTTTATCATGAGGACACATTATATCATTACCGGTCATCCCAGCTCTGGCTACGGTGTATCTCTCGAGCGCTGCGGCCAAAACCCACTTCTCCATCTTCAATACTTCTTTGGTAGAATCCACTTTCACCACGGCCCCGGCCTGATCAAGCATGCACACACGCAAACTATCTCAGTTCAGTTTGGTAAAACACAATCCACTTCTGAGTGCAAGTGCTTCAATCTATTTGAGAGCGACAGTGTATGTGTTTCTTTTATTTTCTTTCTGCTTTCAAACTTGCACCACAAATGTATTCCTTTGAATAAGCTTTAGGAACTTAACACATCGATTCAAAATTACTTGAATGGCTTACTTCAGTACCCTCCACACATAATATCACAATCACACAAATCTCAACTGTCACAGTATTTTTCTCAATGGAGTCCTTGGATATCTAGAACCAGACAGGTCATGTTTACAGTGGTCATTCAAATGGATAGAATACTGTGTGTGCACAAGGTGAGTTTATAGAACAGTGATTTAAGACAGGTGTGGCAGAATTTTTTTTGTGGTAGGGGATGGAGTATTTAGACAAACCAAAAGGAAGCTTGCCTCATCAAGATGTTAGAAGAGGAAATAAACTCTTCAGTGGGTTCCTTGAATAAACTGCTTTAGTTTCCCTGGGTAACTGCCATACAGTTATTATAGTTTCAGCCAAACATTGTGAGCATTTTTGTGCTGAGGTTGAAGATTTATCAGAGCGTGCTTTCAAGAAAATGAATGAATTGCATTACATTTGCCAATTTGTTCGAAGTAGCTTTTTCTCTCTCCAGTTCTTAGTTTTACCTCGTCCACCTCGCATGGCCCCTCGTCCTCTGACCACTCCAGCTGGGGAGGTCCCACCCATACCTTTTCCCATGAGCCTCAGCACTGCCACACTATTCACAGACATGGAGAAGTTCCTCTGTAGGGAGAGAATGGAAAGAGCAAAAGGGAGAAATGTGAGGAATGTCAGCTCTCAGACCCATTTGTCAACCCACAGATTAGCTCAAGCCAGAGCAGAGGTTGTATCAAAGTGCAACAGATCATAAGTCTTCTTGGTATCAGTGTATTTGGGCACATTTGTTTTTGGCTAACCTGCTCCTCTTCAGTGAGAGGCACCAGTGCCAGTGGCTGCATGGGCTCATCTTGCAGAATAGCAGCAAACTCCTTATCCTGCATGTCCTCTGGGACCTAAAAAAAAAAACAAGCGCAGCCTTAGGAGATTAGAGTCCTTAAAACATTATGGTGACTTAAAAACAGACTCCCGTTATTAAGGATGAGACCGTCAGGAATACAAATGGAAACACCAGTGATATAAAAGCAAGAGACAGAATAGTTTATTTTCTTTTCTTCTGTGAGAGCTTTTCCACCTACCTTGTTGTCTTTGATATAAAGTGCTAACATCTCTTCTCGGCCGTAGCGGTACTCGGCCAGCTTGTACTTTGGCATGGCGGGGGAAGGAGGGGGGGATGTCACACTCCCCCCACTGGACAGTGCACGGAGCCTGGTTAAAGAAATATTACTACATATTAGGAGCATGCTTTTTAAATTGTATGTTTCTTGCATGTGACTCTTATAAAAACTGAAATTAAGTGTCAAAACTTTGTCTGTTAAACCTCCCCTGCAATGCGGCCATCTTTAATTTAAAACTGCAGATAGGAGATGGTCCCAAAAAACTATTAAATGAACAATTCAGGAATATTTAGGTTATACCTGTAAAGCAGCAAAGTTCCATTTTGTACTTTTTTGGTTTCTACTGCTTTAACTTACATGAAATGCAGAAACCCCCTTGCTAAGAGTTTGGTGTGATTTTCCTTGTTGGCACAGACAGGTAAAAATTAGGGCTCTTGTATAACTGTGACAGAATTTCATTTAAATCAGAATTGGAGAATATCTAAAAACATCCATCTTTACACAGAGATGCAAAAAGTAAATTTTGTGTGCTATAACATATCAACCATCATCCCATACAGGTCCCCTTGAATGAACTTGGCATGACAGAGATAATAAATTAGCTTTCCAATCTCTAGACTTCATTTTAAAATGCTATTACTACCAGGCCTGTTTCCAAGGCATGCTGTTAAACAATGGCTCATTTCAAAGGCCTCCAAAACGAGTGTTATTGACTCACAGGAAGACATCTAAACCATATGTACTTCTGAAAGAAATAGAGGTATTAATGAGTTATATAATGGGGGACGGGACAGAGGAGGGGGTAATTCATGTGGCAAAATGAAACAGATTGAAAACAAATGTGTGGAGCAGGGACAACCATGCACAATAAGAATAAGGAGAGCCGAGGCCCCATGCCAGTAGGTGGGACATGAAGACACACTTTTACACATTAGTATCCATTTCCCATGAAATTTATCACATCCAAATTTGCCTTCTACTACTGGAACAGTTCAGTATGGTATCTACCAATGTCCTGACAAAACCATAGCTCAGACTGAGTACAGCTAAGACTAATTCAGTACACTTAAAATATAAATAGTTGTGATGATTCACAAAACAATCCTTCTAACACAATGGAATTATGACCAGACAGCAAAATCCCAAAAGGCTAAAATGCATTTGCAACGGTAACAGGCATGGAAGGGTTGAGAAAGAGTTGTAAATTTGTTAGTCAGCCATGTATGTGGTCTGAACCAGAGCTGGCCACTCTATTGCTAAATTAAAAAGGGTACAGGGATAAAAGTGGGCAATGAAAGTTAAGTCAGAGAAAAGCAGCTGCAGATGTGTAAAGAAAGAAACACTTTTGTGAGGATGGCCCTACACCAAGAATGCTAACAGCAGTCACAAACTGTTAAAAATGGAGTGCTACCAACCTGGGGACTACGCCTCCTGTTAATCACTCAACAAACTTTCACTGCCAGGAGATTGAAAGCAAACTGCTGTGACAATTGCATCATTTTAACTTCAACCAAAAAGAGTTTGGTCACTATTAGTAATTAAAATAGAAACTGTGCCTGACAGCCACAACTGCATCTGATTTGTGTGAGTTCATCCCACCTGACAACCAGAAAAAGGACAGAGATGTAGCTGATAGAATATGTGCATTAACTTTGCAACTAAGTAGGGGGTTTTCCTGTTTATGCGTTCTGCTTCTGATCCCAATGACCTAATGCTTACATTAAAATAGTCATGAAAGATGTGCAAAGCTGATGTAAAATGACACAATCATTTTCACACTTATCAGGGTTGAAATACTGCACTACAGACTGTTGTAAACATTTTCAAGCCAAGAAGCAAAAATACAGCAGAGGGCAATGAAGAGAAGATCAGTCTTTGATTGTTATCTACTCTATTTATAGCCTAAATTGACTGGCCCAGACACCACAAGGTGACTTTAAAAATCTGTTTCATCCAACACTTTAAAATACATCAGCAAATATATGCTGCAATACTTGCACTTAGCAAGATAGAGACAGTAAATACTGCTCACAAATTATCTGCGATGAAAACAGATCCAAATAATGTATGTCGACTTACCCATTACTTTGTCAGATAATCATTTTTAAAAATAATGTCCTCATTTAAGCTAAACCTTGAATGGTGTATTATCAATTATGATTTTAATGATCAATGATTGTATGATTTCTGCTCATGTTATTTTGTGCTATCTATGTGTAAATGTGTATGTAGGTATGGGTACATGTGTAAAAATGTATGTATACGTGTGTGTGGAATGTATGGTGACTTATGCGCATATGTGTTTGCACTGTCATGTGTGTATTTATCTTTCCTGTTTTTTTGGGTTGTTTATTTTTCCTTTCTCTAATGTTGCTCCTGCAACACCTGAGTTTCCCCTATGGGGATCAATAAAGTATTATGTTATTAAAATAAATGAATCATCAGAGCTGCTCTGTACTGGAGATTATAAAAAAAAAACATTTCTAATCATCTACCTTTACTCACTGGTCAGTTGACCTGGTAAGAGTCACAGATATTTATTGCCAAAACTTCCAATTACCATCACTTATGTGGGAATCTACATAGATGCCTTTAACATTAATGGGTTCTTTAGGGCCATCTTTGGGCAAATGTACTGTTACAAGTTCTTTGTTTCAAGTTTTATTTAAACTTCATTTAACTCTTTAGAGATTCAGCAATTGAAGAGAACAACCCCTCGACTTCTCTAGATATTAATTACTATGTATTCATAGAAATGTATTTGTCTGCACACTGTGTTTTAAAGCAGAACTTATGTGCTGACTGACAAGTACCCTCTTCCAATAGACTTCTTTCAGCCTTCTCTCATCCCTTCAAAAGATTAAATCAGTCAAAGAGTTAAAAAAAAAAAAAAAAATCACCAGTATTTCTGGTACAACTATTTCCAATGTACTTGGGACATTAAGCTTGATACACTGGGAAAAAATAAAGCAACAATCTCTTAGCTGAAAAATGGTATGAGTTTTCCAACTGGTGGGTCATAACTCGCTCTATTAGGTGATTATAATCTATAAATGTGTCACAAACTATGACAAGATAAAGCCCAGGGATCTTACAAGAACCATGACCATTTTTCAGGATTCCCAAAATTACAACAATTACTAGGATGAATTGTAAGACATTTGGTGACCATTAATGGTTGTCAGAATATTGTTACTCAAACCTTTCTAATATTTTAACCCAAAACTGTCCCTAAAAAGACACTGACAGTGTACAGAGTGTAATCTTATTTACACACGAAAGTATTTGGTTACATAATTCGCACATTACCTTGAAATTCAACCAACAGACAAATGGAAAGAATTGCAATCAATTACCATTCTGGGCCGAAGTTAAGAGTCTCAGCAGTCATATTCCTCACGTCCACAATGAACTGAGTATCTGAGAAGAACGCATAATGGTGTTTTAGGGTGCAGAAAATGCAACGTGTATACGCGAGCAGATATAAGCATTTCATATTTGCACATAAGCAGCATTATGAACTTACCCTGTCCAGGTAATCGGAGCAGGCTGGACTGGGCTGGACCAGGCTAGAGCTGGCTGGGTTTAGTTAGGCTTAGGTGACTAAAAGGCTGAGTGGTGCTTAAGCTGTGGTCACAGAGCTCCCCAAACACACACACACACAAAGAGAATAGCTGCCAGTTTTAGGTGCTTGAGGAATACCAGGTTATCAGGTCCTAACTAGTTAAGGAAGGGGTTTTTGACAATAGTTTGGAGAGTGGAAGCTCCTGCTACTCACAGCCAAAGAAGGTTGTTAAACATAAAAAAGCAAAAAAAAAAAAAAAAAAAAAAAAAAAAAAAAAAAAATTTGAAAAAAAAAAAAAAAAATTAAAAAAAAAAAAAAAATTTGAAAAAAATTTGAAAAAAAAAAAAAAAAAAAAAAAGGACAGGGTCAAGGGTGACAAGGTTAAAGAGTGCGAAGAAGAACAACAACAACAACAACAACAACAACAGAGTGCCCATGAATCGGGAGAAGAAGACAGAGTGGTTAGGG
>CAAKHD010013592.1:80234-96306 GCA_901007705.1 Fistularia tabacaria | reverse complement strand
TCCCAGGTTATCAGGTCCTAACTAGTTAAGGAAGGGGTTTTTGACAATAGTTTGGAGAGTGGAAGCTCCTGCTACTCACAGCCAAAAAAGGTTGTTAAAAAAAAAAAAGCAAAAAAAAAAAAAAAAAAAAAAAAAAAACCAAACAAACTTGGAAATTATCGATGGAACAAAATATACCACTAAGTATTAATGTTCTCTCTCCCTCTTGCGCGCTTTTTTTTTGTTTATACAGCAGTTGTATCTCACATTAAAGTTAAAACATGAACTGATTCCTCAAACAAGGAAACACAGGGACAAAATAACAGCCGAAACAATGAAGTAGGCTGCTGGAACAGCTGCCAAGAGCAGATGCGACTCGCACTCCTCTTCTCCTTTTCACCCTCTCCCTCTGCGCCTTTAGTGCTCACTCCGACTAAAATGGGGATTGACGGAGACCCTCCAGGTAACTCCTTTCTCTCCTTTCCTCCTTCCTTTGCACCACTGGAAAGCGAGTTAAAGAGAGAAACAGGACAAAAAAAAGAACTGTTTTAAAATAATATTCTATATATTGTACATGCTAGCTGGCCACGATATTAAAAGTCACCCTGGCACTGTGCCAGTATTCTGATAGTTATTTTATTTCAATTTGAGTAGCTTTGACAATGACTCATTGAAAAGCACAAGCCCAAATTTACCAATATGTTTCAGCATGCTGATCTGAGAGAAAAAGACTAGAATTCCTTCAGTGAATAAATGACATGGAAGCCCATTTCTAGTCTAGTGTTCAATCAAAGACAAATTCTTGTATTTCTCAAAGGAGCATTCCATCCAGAAATATAGAGACTCTATTTTAATAAGAATTCTCAAAGCAACACAGCTTTTTTGGGGCTATTACCTGAGGATACCATGGCAACTAAACAAATATCAAGCAAATTAATTTAATCTGTTAATGCTCATAAGTGCATATCACTGTATCATTAACATTTTTTTTAATACATATCAATACACAATAACATTTTTTTAACAGAACAGAGAACAACACACAGCCCAGTAAATAGCATAGCTGGGTGATAGGGAGTATATTATAACAATATTAAACAAACGGTTTTCCATTATTGTCATAGATCACAATTGTACACATCAAACACACAATACAATATGATAACTGTGCACTTACACAGGAGTAGTGCGATTAATCTTTTTACAAAACAAATCTGATTTAACTTGACTTATCTAAGCTATGTGATCCCAAATTTATAATTACTTTCCCTATGATTTGGTTGTCTAATTGCTGGACAATCCTTTGCTGATTTTTGGAGCAATTTCAAACAGTACATTTTCTGACTTTTAGGTGAGGATTTCTTTAGTCATTTTCAGGTAGCTATTGGTAATTTTTAAAAGGTGACCAAGCAATTCATCCATTTTTTGCACCCAAACTGAGTCATTTCAGTGAGTTTAAAACTCAATAAAAAGTAGCAAAAGTATGACTAAATTTCAAGCTGAAGAGGAAAAAAAAACATACATTTACCAGACATGATTCAAGCAGCGTTAAGTAATACTTGATAAAAGTCCTTGGCAACAGTATGCACTTTATTCACATTTTCTAGTAGTATGAAAAGTTTGAGCACAGTCAGATTTTGTCTAACAACACACCACATTTTACTGAGATTGTTAAGTTAGTGTTCCCGGTGACAGACGGCCTTGATGGCTCCATCATTATATTAGTCACTGTTCGATTGAGACCCCATAGGTGCTTGATTTTAACCCCGTAGAACCTAGACATAAATACCAGAAATATTTGTAGCACCCTCAGGGTTAAGTGAATCAAGAGACCTGTCAATTTGAGAGGCTTAAATAATTTGGAGCAGTCAGTTTTGATCAGAAACAGACAATTACAGCGGCTCTGGGATTTGATGAAAAACCCACAGGTTACTCTCAAATGACATGATCTGTAATGAGAGATGCGAACGATCAGATTTATCCCACTGGATGGTTTTAACCTTACATGCAATTTAAGGGGGTAATACACCTTTGCTCATGTATCAACAAAGGAACCATTTATGCAGGATCTTTTGAGGGCTCCTTCAGGTGGAGAATTAAATACCCTTTTTTTAAATGGTTACTTCTCAGGAGCCCAGTAAACTGACCTAGCCACACCAGAAACAAGCAGACATGGAGACAACATCAAGTAATTAGAGGGAAGTTTACTGTCAACCAATTCACTTAGTTGTATTCAGCTTGTTTTACACTGGCAACATTTTTAAAAGCAATCGAAACCAGTACGCACTATGACAGAAAACGCACAAAAGATCACATATCTGTAGCTGTGGCATTACAGTTAATATGAACAAAGCTGACAATCAGCAGATGTCTTGTATATTTATGGAATTGGCTGCTCGTTCTTTCTTCCTCTGGCATTTCAAAGAAAGTAGGCTAATAGTTAATAGAGATTATACTGAACTAATACTGTAGTTTAATACTGGACAAAAAAAATTATAAAAAAAACAACAAACAAATTAACATTGTATACTAATATAAGGAGTGTGGGCTATTTGCTTTTGAATGCATTTGGTTGCTCTGGGTGTCTGTAAGTAATAAAAAACTCAACTTGCAAAACAAAGTTCAAGCACAATTAAAAATATGTAGGTCGAGAACAAATAACCAAGACACTGACCAAATACAGTAATGTGTCATTTAAATAATAACAATACAAATGAAAAAAAGTTTGAAATGCAAAGGAATTGCAGGAGTCAAGTGATGTTGCTATGTTGCACATATAACCCCCCCCTCTGTGCACTGTCGTATGTAGTTGTTTAAGACAATCAAGGCAACGCATCATTTTTACACCCCCCAAGCATGTATAGAAGACACTCCCTTCCATGAAAGGTAAAATCTTTTCAAGTAACTTTTGTGAAAGATACAAGCCAATCTACTTTTAGCTTTCAGACTACGGGATATTGGGAATCACTGCAAATGGACTCATAACATGCCCAGTAACATCAGTGAAATAAAGGAGTACAACAGTCTACATTCCAAGTATGTCGTCACAATTACTAATGCTAAAAAGCCATTCAAAACTACAATAGATTTTCCGCATTAACTTGATTAAGTAACCTTAATTTTTGACTAAAAATTCATCAAAAGTGAAGGTATTCTAAACGGTTTAAAGTTGAATAACAAATCACAAGGTGGTAAATTGTGGAAATGGATGGATTTAAGGGATATATAAAGGGAACGGAGACACACTGTATGAATAAATGTGGCATTTGTAAGAATGACCCAGACATGTCAAGGTACTCTTATTTCATTGTAATATGGTAAGTAACTAATTCCCTGAAACACCCTGTGAAATGTGAATGACATGGCATAACAGTTTGTTTTAAACATTTCAGGATTCAAAACCCTTTAAGTTAAGGGATCGAGAATCGAGCAGAAGAAAATAAGAAAAACTGAGAACTGTCGCAACAACCGAAGTAACTGTTCTCTATCAAAAACATATTGTGGTAAGAAATGAAGATTTAAAGAGGATTACATTTTCAGCGTGTAAAACTATATTCCAGAAGACATTTGATTAATAAAACGTGGCGGGCTACAAAATTCAAACTACGAGACAACAACAGAAGTCAAAACACTGTGGATTAGTCCACGAAACGTGTTCTTTAAACTGCGTACTAAATTGTTCAGATTAAATCAACATGAGTGATATTGTGAGAACTGATTGCTTAAATACACAATATGACACTCGGCTACTATTAACGGTTAGTGGCTAATGTTACCTCTGTGTTACATTGTTCGCTTCTCAAACTAATCACAACCGACTGCCTGATGAAGGGCTCGAGATACATGAATATTTATCGAAATATTTAGCCGACAATATCGGATTTCTGTTGGATAAATGGCTCGGATAGTTCCTAACCTAGAACAAGGTATGCGTAGATCGCTAAGGCCCAGGCTTGTGGTTTCAAATGACACCAGATATGATGGCGGAGGGGGCGGAGTGTTGAGCTCTCAATCCCGGCCTGCTTCACCAATGTGCGGACATCCACCTCCAGTCTGCTGGCGTACTTTGACTGATATCGTTACGGTGCAGCCAAAGACAAACATAAAATAAAGACAGCTAGAGCAGCCTTTTAGACTTTTATCAACTGGATACGATTGCTCCCCGCATGACTATTACCTCCGATTTATTTACGCTGCAAGAGCCGTTGTTAGCTCGAGAGCTAATGTTAGCAAGCTAGCTAAAGACGAGCTGCAAAGAGGAACCATTGCTTACCTTCACTGTTTATAGCTACCAGACTGGTTGTCTGCACGCTTCGTCTACAGCCGATATTTTGAATGCATTAGTCTTTTTAAACACTGTAAACGTATTCATTCGACAGAATCGTACTTTCAGAAAGTCGTGCTCTTGTGTTTAATTCACAATTTTCCCCTCTCCTCCAACGGTCGCTGCTGCGTATCAGTATGTGTCTGCTGGCTCCTATTCGCTGTTCTTCTTGTTGTTTGTGTTTCGGAAACATGGCCGTCCGTGTGACACCACGTGACAGAACATTGACAAGCGGCTAACCAATGTTGGAGCGCACCACACACACCCCTATTTACCAGGCTGTGGACGCTATCGCACGCTCGCCGTACTTTGCAGCGGCATTTTAACAAGAACTGCGGCAAATCTAGGCAGCGACTGCGAATTTAGTGTCAAAACCCGTTCCCCCCAGGCAGCTGCTTGCAACAAGAGAACCCACTTGTAATCGTCTCACAGATTTAATGGCATGGGATTAAACTCAAAATAGTCAAAGCGAAATATTTGACCCCCAGTCAGACTGAAAACAGCGTGGACAATACGAAATGCAGGAATGCTGTTTAGCCAGAGGGGGGCAGTATTTAATACCAAAGGATACAATTTTTTAATGGAATCAGTTTGATTGACCTGAAGGAAAGAATTAAACGCAGTTGTGGATGACGCACTCACGTCTCTTACTTTGGTTAAACTGTAAATACTGCAGACAAAAAAGAATATAGACAATAATAAAAGACGCAATTTAGGGTTCCTGGATTGAGAATCGAAATTGGACAAAAATAGGTCAATGTAATAATTTCCTCAAAATCTCAAAAGCAAACCTAACCATCGTAAGATTGTTACATTATTATAGTAAATCATAACGTGTGTTTTTATTGCAGGGAAATACAAGGAAAGGGATTTGATAAGGATTCAATTGTGTATCTAAATAGTAATAGTGCCACATTGCGTTAATATATATATATATGTTTGTGTGTGTTTGTGTGTCTTTGGTGTATCTAAATAGTAATAGTGCCACATTGCGTTATTATATATATATATATATATATGTTTGTGTGTGTGTGTGTGTTTGTGTGTCTTTGGCTTGAATGTTGAATCTGGAGATTATCTTAAAGTGAAGGACATTTGTCTTTTTACGAGAGAATATTAGAATATATTTCATGTGAGTCCTTATATTCTATATTCTTTTTTCTATCTCCTATCTTACTGCCCATTGCTTGATTTTGTGTGTCAAGTGAAAAGTGGCTGAAAATGATTACAGAATCAAATGATAAAATTAGATTTTTCATAAAATGGAAACGGACATTCAAAATAATGAAATATTTGCAAGTCAGATAAGACCATCTTCTTTTGTTCAAAATAACATTTCAAAGGCATTCAAACAAGCATGTGAAAATTCATTTTATACATGTAAAGTTGGAGGAGGGGAAACATGCTCTGTTAGTGCGGCCGTGTGTGTAGTGAAGATGATCAGGAATGTAATATAATCTTGCATGGTCTGGTTGTTGAGCAGATGTGGAGGCTTCATAATGGATTGTATAAACATGGCCTGTGGTGTTTTTCACTCTGCAACTGAGGTGAAAAGAAAAACATTATTTGGTATAAAACAAACACAATGCTTAGCATTCTTTAAAAAAAAAAACAACAATATTACAGGCCTATATGGAATCAAATATGCACTATCTATCAACTTTTGAGTAATTAATGCACCTCAAGCAGTAAACTGAGGGAGAAAAAGCTGCCACATTACTATCAGTAATCTTTTTCGTGACATGTTGGTGAAACTGCGTGTACGACTAAAAAATTGACATGTTAAGAGGGGCACTTTTATCTTATCCAAACCTGGTACTGAAAGACAGAACTATAAGCAGCTCTGAATAAGTATAGAGAGACTATGTTTATGTATTGAGAGTTTATAGGTAAGAATCTTAACAGAAATGTTAAGATTCTCATACCAACTCATACCATTCTTAATTGAGCTGCATTTTTAGTATTGTGTTATTTTGTGCTTTGTCAAGTTAACCTTTCAAAAAAATGTAAATAGATAAATGTTCAATAGCTTTAAGATGGGAAATCTTACCCAGAGTGCCTTTTGTTGTTTTTTTTAAAACTCCTTTTGATTTGAAGTTTGCCTGTTAATTTCCTCTAATTACACCTGGATCTCACAACAAAATGACAGCTAATTTGTGGCAATTTTCAAGTAATTTTTTCTATTTTATTTCAGGACTCCATTTTAAAATTATCTAAGATGAAGATTCACTTTGGATACAATATACTCTATATTGCACTAGATGTGGCAAAAAGAGCTCCGACTGTACATTTATCCTTTTTCAATTAATTCATTCCCTCAAATTGCCTCCTTATGAAGATAAATATTAGGAATAGGAATACCATTAGTGTCTTGATTGTAATAGGAAAAGGAAAATTACATAAACCGTGAAAGAAGCTGTTTCAAGAAAGTAAATTCTATTATGCTGTACTTTCGTATGAAATATGCATATTTATCCTAGTACTTCCATATATGGCAACTAGAGGGAAGCAGTGCCCTTTGCGCCACATGTTCAGAAGAAAGACCATTTTCAGTTCAAAGTTCTAATTATAAATTGGAAATGCATCTTTGAAATAATCAGTTGAACTTTGAAACACTTATGACACTTTGGCAGATTGACATTTATTGTTCTTTAATAGTATTCAAAACTACTAGAAAATTATTTAAATTATCTACACAAATATTTTTCCTAAATGTCACACCAATTGCACCAGAAAATGGTATACAACTCTTTCCCATTCGTCCAGGCTTATTGATAATAATCAACATCTGTCAAACACGCACGCACGCACGCACGCACGCACGCACGCACGCACACACACACACACACACACACACACACACACACACACACACACACACACACACAGCAGGTGTAAAAAAAACTAAACAGCATGAATTATTTTAAGTTACTTGGTTTAAATGTGCTGGAGAAAAAACTTAATGATAAACCTAAATGATATAAAAATTACACACTTTAACTTAAAACAGCCATCATCCAGAAGTTTGGAGTATCAATGCATCCCAGGAAAAGACAGTGAATAATGACAGATTATTTGTAGTCGATGAATAATCCTTTTTTGGCCCAATTAAATTAAACTGAACAATGACCTTCACACACCTGCCGATCTCTCGCAGCCCAATCAACCACTGGATTCCAACCAAAAACCTTCTTGTTGCGAGGCTGAAGTGTTTATTCCTGATCCATATATCTACCATCTATCTATATTCTATTTTGACTTGTATGCTCGGTTGGACAGTAAAGGAGGAGAGATAGAGACAGAAAGGATGTACAACAGGTCCGGGTGATTAAGGATAGAGAGGGAAATGTATTGACAGATACTAAAAGAGTGATGGGAAGATGGAAAGAGTACTTTGGAGAGCTAATGAATGAGGAGGGATGAAAGAGAGGGATGGGTAGAAGAGCTGACTATCATAGACCACAAAGTAGCAGAAATTACAAAAAGTGAAGTGAGGAGGGCATTGAAGAGGATGAAGAATGGAAAGGCAGTTGGTCCAGATGATATACCTGTGGAGGTTTGGACATGTCTAGGAGAGGCAGTGGTAGAGTTTCTGGCTAGATTATTCAACAGGCTCTTAGAGAGAGAGAAGATGCCTGAGGAGTGGAGAAGAAGTGTGATGGTGCCCATTTTTAGGAATAAGGGGGAATTGCAGTAATTATAGAATTGCAGTAATTATAGAGGGATAAAGTTGATGAGCCATACAATGAAGTTATGGGAGAGAGTAGTGGAAACTAGACTGAGAGCAGAAGTCAGTATTTGTGAGCAGGAGAGTGGCTTCATGCCTGGAAAGAGTACTACAGATGCAGTATTTGAGAATGAAAACGCTTTGAGAATGCTCAGAGAAGTACAGAGAAGGTCTGAGGGAGCTGTATTGCGCTTTTGTAGACCTAGAAAAAGCATAGGACAAGGTACTGAGAGAAGAACTGTGATATTGTATGAGGAAGTCTGGAGTAGCAGAGAAGTATGTTAGACTGGTCCAGGACATGTATGCTGGTTGTGAGACAGTGGTGAAGTGTGCTGTAGGTGTAACAGAGAAGTTCAAGGTGGAGGTGGGACATCAGGGATCAGCTCTGAGCCCCTTCTTATTTGCAGTGGTGATTGACAGGCTGACAGATTATGTTAGACAGGAATCTCCATGGACCATGATGTTTGCAGATGACATTGTGATCTGTAGTGAGAGCACGGAACAGGTTGAGGAAAATCTTGAGAGGTGGAGGTATGCTCTAGAAAGGAGAGGAATGAAGGTTAGTTGCAGCAAGACAGAATATGTGTGTGTGAATGAGAGGGACCCAGGTGGAACAGTGAGGCTACAGGGAGTGGAGATCAAGAAGTTGGAGGATTTCAGGCACTTAGGGTCAACAGTCCAGAGCAATGGAGTGTGTGGAAAAGAGAAAAAGAAAAGGGTTCAAGAAGGTTGGAATGGGTGGAGAAAAGTTTCAGGGGTTCTATGTGATAGAAGAAAATCAGCCAGAATGAAAGGAAAGGTGTACAAAACAGTGGTGAGACTAGCGATGCTGTATGGTTTGCACTACAGTGGCACTGAACTAAAGACAGGAGGCAGAGCTGTGGGTAGCAGAGATGAAGATGTCGAGGTTCTCTTTGGGAGTGACGAGGATGGATAGGATCAGGAATGAGTCCATCAGGGGTCAGCACATGTTAGATGTTTTGGAGAGAAGGTCAGAGAAGCCAGACTGAGATGGTTCGGTCATGTACAGTGGAGGGATAGGGGCTATATCGGTAGACAGATGCTGGTATTGGAGATGCCAGGCAGGAGGTCTAAAGGAAGACCGAAGAGAAGATTTGGGGACGTAGTAAGAGAGGATATGAAGGTAGTTGGCGTGAGAGATGAGGATACAGAGAATTGGGTTAGATGGAGAAGGTTGATTCGCTGTGGCGACCCCTGAAGGGAAAAGCTGAAAGGAAAAGAAGAAGACCTTCACAACAACTGTCTGGGTCACTGGTCCTTGCGGAACGGAAATACCCAATTTGCAAGGCAGGTCATTTGATTTAATTCCCAAAGACTACATTTCACAAATAGTAAAACAAACAAACCTCAACAGCTGAACACTGTTTTCAAGCCAACATGTTCTTTGAAGAATTTCGACACAGCTGTTTTACATGCTGTTTTTAAAGGCTTTGAGCTTAGATCATAAAAAAGGATTTCAGATATTACAGGTGATGTTCATACTCGGAAAGGGGTGTGAATTTCGGAATATTATCATCATTTTTTTTATTTAGGCTGACTGAGCAAGAGACTTCTTGTTGTGATCAAACATTCCAGAACATAAGATGCTGATTATATTTCTTGTTCAAACTGTGCATCAGAATACAGCATTCATACAGCATTGGACCATAGCCTGATGACCTAGTTCATCAATATTCTCCCGCCAACTAACACCACTCAATTTTGTGGCATGCGAGAAAAAAAGCTGATTTCAAACAGAAGCGATTACTCACAAATTTGAGGATTGTAGAACTCAACTGAATTGTTTGAGTATAAATTATGACAGGCGGCTTTACAGTGCAGTTACCTCATAACAGGAAATCTAAAAAATCTGTCCTCATCTAACTTCAGCAATTGCTGTTTCAACACTGACGCAGACATATTACATATAGCTTGTAAAGCTCTAAAAAACAAACATATTGTGTATATACATCCAATTCTCTTCACTTGACAAACTTAAGAACCCCACAGAGCTGAGATAATCATTATTTTTATGAATCTGACAGCCTTCGGGGCGTGAGACTCCAGTCAAGCTGATTTAAGACTTTTTGAATAAAAAAGACCTAAATGACCCTGACAACACCCTCATAAAACCCCAGGTATGTATAATTCCAAATCAAGAGTAGTCGGTCCTCCATAACCCCTTTGTCAAAGACACTAGGTAAGCTGGGATTAATTTTAACTACAAACAATAACTTTTTGTTAACAGCCCTTTGATCTGAATGTTGTGAGTTAATAAATTGACCAAAATGTTCATTTAACAATAAGAAACTGTGAATAAGGGGAGTTGTGACATGGCACAAGATATCAGGATTGACACCGAGGGCCTCATGAGTCCAGTTTGCTGAGATCAGGGTCGATCACCAGAGTGATATCACACTCCTCTTCTTTCGTAGGGTTGTATAGATTGTGAAATGAATCCTGAGGGGAAAACAAAAAAAAAATGAGAATGAAAGAATCATTTCCCTTTACTGTCAGTGGCAACTTCATCAGAATGATTATAGACAACTGAGAGACAAATTGGTGAGAGTGACTGACAGACACAGAGGATTCACCTCAAACTCTTAAAGGAAGGTAAATGGGCCAAATGCGGATATACAAATCATAAATCTAGCAACTGTGATTAAATTGGGGTTTCCTTTTCAATTAAAGATTGAAAAGTCTTACATCTAGCTATTCTAGGTCATCTGCCTTGTTTCTTTGATTAATGATGTTCTCAGTATGTCAAAGCAGGTCTTGTGATATATGTTGATATTGGAAAAAAATATTCAGCAGCTCCATTCAACCCCTAAATCACATTATTCATAATTTGAAGACTCCAGGTAAGAAACAAAAATAGGAATATAATCACTCACCCTTTCAGCAATATTGCTTATGAAATCGAGAGGCTTTGGTAGTTCAGTGAAAATGTTGTCCTTATTACTAGAAAGAAAGATTTTGATAGATGAGGCAAAACCAAAATTAAAAATGAAATACTGCATTCTCAGTGAGAGCCATTGACTCCATACATACTGCATACAGCAAATTAAACTCAGGGCCATCAGGATAGTGCACATTGTTGGGATGATGATGTAGACGACATACGGCAGTATGCTGGGGTCACGCTCTGCCAACATTTAAGGAAGGAAAAATCTGTTTAAGAGACCCTTAACCATGGCTTAAATATTCATGTCTTTCAAGAGAAAAAATCCTGAATCAATTTTTAAAAAAAATAGAGATCCAATAAATAAATTTAAGCTCCTTTTTTTGGTTAACTTTTATTTAATGAGATGGGGATGATAACCCTTTAAATACCAGTTACACTGTCAGTTACATTGCACGGAGCCACTTTTCCTGAAAAAATAAATAAATTATGAATTATTAATTTCCATATACTTATTACGCGGCGAATTTGAATCACAGCATTGGATTTATTAACAGTTAGCAACACTGAGTTGTAACAACTTTCTTATCTAAGTGTCAGATAAGAAAACTTATACTGAGTGCTAGATTCTCTGAATGGCTTTTAAATATAACACAATAATACAGCATAAATCACTCCTAACCTCCATCCTGACGCTTATTGTTGAATACTGTATTTGTTTTTGTTGCTTGCTTACCAGGCCAGTATAAGAGACCAGCAGGTATGTAAGATAAATATTCAGCAAAAGTCAATTACACTTAGATTTCAACACAGTAAGGAATCTGATATGTTGTTGTGACCCCTGAAGGGATCAGTCAAAAGGAGGACAAAGAAAAAAAAGGCCAGGTCTTGACAGAACAAAAGAAGGAGGAAATAGTCATACCAAAGACCTTTACTTCACTCATCATTATAGTTCCATCTTTGGCATCTGCTTGAATAGTCAAGCAATACTGACAATGAGGAACACGCTTAATCTGCAGTGAAGTCTGTCCTTTCACTGTGGCAATCTGAGGTAAAATAAAGCCACAGTTTAACAGATTGCTGATCATATTTTTTAATCATTAAAAAGACCCTAAAACAAAAAGAATCAGACAGCATCAAGCTGTCACTGTTGTGCACCTACCTGTTGTCTTTTGCACTCACTGTAGTTTACCATGAATGTCCATTCAGACAGAGGCAGCAGGACATCTGGAGCAGGCCAACTAATGTTGAATTTATCTCCTGCTTTAGTGACTGTCCAGTTAAGGGGAAGAAGTTGCACTAAGAAGAGAAAAAGGGGAGAAATTAAAGAGAAAATAGCCAAAAGACACACACATACACACACACACACACACAAATGACAATGTTAACACATTTTGAAAGTTGACATATATAACATGTCAATGAAGTGCAAACTAATTTGTGCACCCCTGATTTTTCATTTGTAATATTTCTTTTTCACTCTGAGGCAATTTTGAGATGATATTCATGTAGCTTCTTGTGGATATTTGAAAAATGTCTTGCAGATTTTTAGGTGATTTCTTGTTGACTTTTTTTGGCATTTTATGCAGAAGTCCCTGGGGAAGACTCAGGACACACTGGAGGGACTAGGTCTCTTGGCTAGCCCGAGGAGGCCTCAAGATTTCCCCTGAAGAGCTAGATGAAATGGCTTGGGAGAGGGAAGTTCGGATCTCCCTGTTTAGCTGCTGCCCTGTCTTGACCCTTAATAGGCGGCAGGAGATGGATGGATGGATGTTTTAACCACACCCTGAGGCAATTCAAACACAACGGTAACTATGCAAGACTACTCTGTATAGATTATTGCTCAGCGTTAACACCATCGCATTAGAAATCATGATTCAGAAACTACTGAACCTGTACCTCCTACTGTCCACCTGTGCCTCTCTAACAGACGACAGTATATGAATCTTAGCCCCTACCTCGCCTCTACTCACACTCAATGAAGGCTCACTACAGGGAAGCGCACTGAGCCCACTTTTGTATACCCCATCATCTCACCATCAACATAATTAAATTTGCAAACGACACCCCAGTCATCAGGGGATGATGAAGCTGCTAACAGGGAGGAGGTTCAGCATTTATTAGTGGTACTGGGCTAACAACCTTCTCCTGCACACAACAAAGAAAGAAGAGGTCAGCTTCAACTTCAGGAGGTGCAGAGTGAACAATGCTCCTCTTCATACCAATGGAGATCAAGTGGAGAGAGTTACATCATTCAGGTACCTGGATGTTCCAAGATGTGGACACCCAGTCGAGAGCGTCACTTACTGCATCACAGTGTGGTTTGCGTGAAGTTAAGCTACAGACAAGAGGGCTATGTGGTGGGTGATCAGCACGGCACAGAAAGTCATCTGCTGCCTACCCTCACAGGAGATTTGCACCTCCAGCTGCATCCAGATGAGGCTACAGTATCTAGTCTGACCCTTCCCACCACCTGTTTCACCTGCTTCGCTCATGCTTCCCACATAAACAGCAGTAATACTCTGCTTACACCAAGCATGAGCAATAATTCCACTACCACAAGATCTGTAAAATCCCCAACCATTATGAAATAATCATGCAACCCTTTTTGCAATAGCCCACCAAAACATTTGCAATCAAGGCAATATTTCACTGTGCCTTAGTCACACTACATTCTTTTTCAGTTTGTATTAATTCAGTTCTATGTCTAGTTATCAAATTCTTGGTATGTGTGTGTGTATGATGCTCTGTTTGAGCATGTATGTGACCAAACACAGCCTGGGCTAACTTAGTTGTATTGACATTGTGCAAAAAAAATAAAGCCTTTCCATCACTATTTTTCTAAATACTTGAAAAAAGAGAAATGTACACACTGGGATGATGTATTGTAAGCAATGAAGTTGATGAAACATAGTTTACTTCTCCTTAAACAAAACCACAATATGTTGAGCAAATATGTCTGTTTAGTGTCAAACCCCAAGTTACACAAACACATTAACAAATACAGTACGTTTCCCAGCTGCAGCACTCTAGGGCGTACTTATTACTCTGAGCACAAATAGAGAAGTGCATATAATTTCAAAGGGAGATCACTTGCAAAGCTCATCATGATGCAGGCCTCCTTAAATTATCAGCACTGCCATTGTTATTGTTCGTGTTCATCGAATGTTTAGTTGATTGTAAAGATGTTCAGTCTATTTTATCCATGTACAGTTTATTATATAGGTGCACCCTTTATTTTGGAGAGTTGTGCCTTATTGTACATATATGCTACTCTATGTGCTTTTTTAATTGTGCCGTGGGGTACAAATAAAGTATTTTGAATTTAACTGAAAAAGGAATAGCGCTGGAAAGAGAGCAAAAATCACCTTGTAGAAAAGTGATAAAATAGGTGTTCCTGGCAATAATGCCATCCCTTGTTTCATTAAAGAGTAAGTACAGGGCCTCCTTCATCGTCATCTGCAGGTTGCAGCCAGTCTTCACATCGCCATCATATATGTAAGATGAACATTCTCGGAAATTGTCTACAGGTTTGTCTTCACTAGCATGTTCATGTTTCCTGAAAAAAAATAGGGAAATAAAAAAACAACAACCGTTATAGACTATAATATAAAAAACAAAACAAAAATAAAAAGCCAAACGAGTTGCATCAGTTTGAACACAACATCCATATCACACAATAAAAATAGGAATATTCTAATCAGGAATCAAGGTTTTTTAATTGCCATTGTGCAGGCACAGTGAAATTTTTCAGGGAGAGCTCCCGGCTTGGAGTATGTACAGTTTAATTCGAAAACAGGCTGAATTTAAAATAAAAAAAATAACTATGTGCTTCAAAAAAAGAGAGACAGATGGATTTAACAGCAGATAAATGTTAAAAATAGGTTTAATGACATTGGTACTACAAATTCATTACCTTTATCGACTAAAATCGAGTTTTATTGCATTTCCTTTCTTGATTTGCGCTCATTTAGTTTCATTTTGCATTTATTGGGTTTATGACTTTATTTTGATTTTTTTTTTGCACTGATGTCTAACTATATTAACCATTCTTCTTAAAAATGAGGGATTAGCTGTTGATATAACCTATTTAGAATGGCTTCAATAATCAAAATTTTACGAAGATCCCACTTACGTTTATTCAAATCAAAATAGTTTTAAACATAGTAGTAAGCTAAATGGATATAACCGCGATTTATAAATTTGCTGTTCTGGACATTTTTTTGGATTGGGAAGGGGGAACAATCCATGCATATATTTCCAAGTACATCCCTCTAAAATGTAATTGATGTTGTAAACATTCAGCTTAGCCTATCCATCCATTATCTACTGCTTATCCTTCGGGCCCTGGGGATGCTGGAGCCTACCCCAGCTGTGAATGGGCATCTGGATGTCTCTAGCAGTTGCAGGTAGAAGAGAAGTATGTTTTAAAGAGTTTAAAAGTCTCGAGAATAATTTGGTAACATGCTTAACAAGGAGAGCAGAGGGCTTATTTAAGAAATCCTCTACGGTCCGTTGGACCCTGATGGGATGAGAGCTTAACAGTGCACCATGAAGTAATGTTTACAGTGTACTTGGGGCCTTTTTCTATCTTGAGAGCATTAATTGACTTTAAAACAAGATCAAAAAAGAAAAGAAAAATCCTACCTGTAAAAAAAACTGAGTTGTTGAGTGTGATTGGCTGGTTGCCAGGAGCAGCGAGCATGACTGGAGGAATAGATGTAACAGGTCCAGTTTGTTACTAGTTCTAGGAGTAAAAGAAATACATGCAAACATTTCAGTCAAATGTCACAAGATAGCTTTTGCAAAAATCAAACACACAACTTGAGTGTGGAAATCAGAACCTGTTAAAGCCAAAGGGATGTAAATTTGGTCAATAGCCAGATCAAGGTCAGAAAATTCTCTGATCAACAATCAGTTGAATATTAATTTCTTTGCAGACTTTTTGTTTGTACACATGATGAACACACACACACACACACAAATAAACAAATACACATATAGATAGATAGATAGATAGATAGATAGATAGATAGATAGATAGATAGATAGATAGATAGATAGATAGATAGATAGATAGATAGATAGATAGATAGATAGATAGATAGATATACACACACCATATGTCCAGCAGCCATTC
>CAAKHD010013592.1:29254-80214 GCA_901007705.1 Fistularia tabacaria | reverse complement strand
AAAACAGTTGAATATATATTTCTTTGCAGACTCTTTGTGTGTGCACATGATGAGAACACACACACACACACAAATAAACAAATACACATATAGATAGATAGATAGATAGATAGATAGATAGATAGATAGATAGATAGATAGATAGATAGATAGATAGATAGATAGATAGATAGATAGATAGATAGATAGATAGATAGATAGATAGATAGATAGATAGATAGATAGATAGATAAAGAGATAGAGATCTATGTACACACACACACACACACACACACACACACACACACACACACACACACACACAATAGTATAGGTAGATAGATAATCTATCTTGCTATATATACATACCTTGCTATCTTGCCAGTAAAACAATTACTACAGATGCTCTTTCATTTGCTCATACAGTTTCCATACAGTTTCCTCTACCAGTGTCACCAATCAATTTGACATTGAGGTGGCTCACCAACCTGGGTTTGTGACACTGCAGCTGGCAAGTTCACTTGAATTGTTGCCGCACACAGTTTGAACAGAAAACTGTAGGAATCCTCCTTCCATTGTAATCCGAGGTTCCCAGTAAGTCTTTTGCACCGTCTGAAAATGGAGAACAATCATTCATTATCTATACCATTTATCCTGAAGTTGGGGTAACAGGGAGGCTCAAGTTTACACAAGTTGTCATAGGGCTAGAGACGGGGGTTCACCCTGGCCCAGTTACCAGTCAATCAGAGGACCACATATAGAGATATACAAGCATTCACTCTCTAAATTTGATGAAATATTCACAAAATTTAGTGAATTCATCTCAGAAAGTGTGGAAAAAGCCAAGTGTAACTGATGTGCTATTCCCTGACTAAGCAACTTGCTGTATTTTTTTGCTTTGAAAGCGGTTGAGGGTCTGATCTCAGCAGCCTAAAAAGTACAAGAGACAACACCTTACTACCTTCCACATTCTTCCATCTTGAGAGAATAAAAGGCATAGGAACCTTTGGTAAACAGCATGATTTGATTTTACTCAAAAATAGACAAACAATCACAGACTTACATCTTTTAAAAATATTTTTTTATGATTTGTCAACATGACATTATATTTGCAGTTTGTTGTTACAGTCTGAGGTGTCCAGGACAGCCTTGGGTAAAAATCACTGGTCCATTTGACAGACAGATTCTGAGGTGAGGGGATGTCTAAGAAAGACAGAGGAAGAGATAGAGAGACAAGATTAGGATTATTACAACTAAGACATTATAAAGCTACCCCATTGATCTGTGGAGTGACTTATCTCCATATTTCTTCCATCTCAGTTTGCTGCATCTGATGGCACTGAGCATCCTTTTCGTCCGTGAATCTTCTTCTTATGGCCTGGCCCTAATTTGGAGTCACCCACAACAGATCACCTATTTCTATCTTGTTCTGCCCTCTGCCTCTTCCTCGCTCACGACAACTCACTGCATGTCCTCCTTCAGAATACCTACAAATCTCCTCTTAGTGTAAGGCTGCAGGTCCTGATGCCAAACCCCCAAGGATTCTGAAGACCTATCCCAGTTAGCTGTCCCCAGTACTGAGACAACTTGACAACCTGAGCCTGAGCCAGGAGAAAGTACCAGTGCTGTTGAAGACGTACTGCCTGGTTCCCATGCCAAGAAGTTGTCGTCATCAAACCTCAAAGACTATCGACCAGTTGCCCTCACTTCTCATGTGATGACGTTTCTGGAGACTGGTCTTAGGCCTATCAGCCCCACTTAGGAGTTGAAGAAGATCATCATCGACCTGCCGCAATAAGCTCATCGGCACCTGAATAGTGGAGATGGTACTCTGAGAATCACATTCTTTGATTTTTCCAGTGGTTTCAACACCATTCAGTCACTGCTGTTGGGAGAGAAGCTGCAGGTGATGGGTGTCAACAGCCCTGAGATCTCCTAGATTACGGGCTACCTGACAGGTAGGCCAAAGTTTGTCCGTCTGGTCAGCGTGGTGGTTAGTGATGCTGGAGCTCCTCAGGGGACTGCGCTTTTGCCTTTTCTCTTCACATTGTACACCACCGACTTCCGGTACAACACAGAGACATGCCACTTATGGAAATTCTCGGATGACTCAGCTGTTGTAGGGTGTATAAGGGGGGGGGAGGGATACAGGACACTGGTAGACAGATTTGTAGACTGGTCTGAACGGAACCACTTGAGGCTGAATGTCCGCAAGACCAGGGAGATGGTGATCGACTTAAGGAGGAACATGGACATGCCGGCACAGCCCCTACAGATCAGGGGTGAGGTGGTGAAGATGGTTGAGGCCTATAGATTCCTGGGTGTCGTGACTGATAATACTTAATACATAATAATAGATAATACTTTGTTGATCCCCATAGGGGATATTCGGGTTTTGCAGCAGCAACAATAAAAAACAGTTAGGAAAGATATATACACACATGTATAAATACACATATGCACATATGTCATCATACATGACCACACACACATACCCATACCTACATATAATATATATATATATACACACATATACACACACACATATACAGATAGATAACACACACAAGCAAGAATAAATAAAGTAAGTGAATCAGTAAGTGACCAGTAATAGTTATGGGCACCACACATGTGAGTGGGGGTGGCGGTCGCACAGATGCCCTCCAGGCAGTCAGGGTTTTGTCCCGTCCAGACTGCTGTTATACAGTCTGATGGCCGTGGGCACAAAGGAGCGTCTAAAGTGTTCAGTTCTGCACTGGGGTGGTATGAGCTGTTGGCTGAATGAGCTGCTCATATGCCACAGCTAATCGTGCAGGGGGTGGGAAGGATTGTACAGGATAGCTCCCAGTTTGTCCTTCACCCTCCGCAAAGTCACTGCCTCAAGATGGTCGAGGTTGAGTCCTACCACCGAGCGAGCTTTTCTCACAAGCTTGTTGAGCCTGCTGACCTCACCAATCCTGGCACCGCCCCACAAGCACACTATAGCAAAGAAGAGTGCGCTGGCTACTTTAGACTGGTAGAAGGTCTTGAGGAGCCTGCTGCAGACACCAAACGACCTCAGTCTCCACAGGAAGAACATCCTGCTCTGAGCCTTCCTGTATAGGGCATCTGTGTTGTTTGTGCAGTCCAGTTTATTGTTAATATGGACCCCAAGGTACTTATAGGAGTCCACAATCTCCACCTCTTCACCCATTATGGTGATTGGTTTAGGTCTCCTCCAATTCCTCCTGAAGTCCATAACCACCTCCTTTGTCTTAGAGATGTTGAGTAGGAGGTGATTTTGGTTGCTCCACTCAACAAAACTCGCAATCAGGTCTCTGTACTCCTCCTCGTCATCGTTGGTGATGCATCCAACGATGGAAGGGTCGTCAGAGAACTTCTGGAGGTGGCAGGAACTGGAATTGTGTCGGAAGTCAGAGTTGAAGAGCGTGAAGGGGAATTACAGTTACTGCGCTACTTCACATTGCCACTTTGCTCGTCATTTATTCCTGTATATTGGTAAATATGTAAAGACATTTCTCCCCCACATTATACTTTATACGATTACACTTCAGAGTTTATTTTAATTTTCCTTTTTATGTATATTTTTATTTTTAGCTTGAGCCTGTCACTGTCCTGTCCTTGTATGTCTTGCTGCTGCGAAACAATTTCCCAATCATGGGATCATTACAGTCTCATCTCACCTTCTTCCTGTAAACCTTCTTCCCGACCAGTAAACATCCCTCTCCCAATATACTCATTTTCTCTCCTCTTCATGTAACAACACTTTCTCAATCTGGTCTCTCTGACCTGTGCTGTCCCTAGAATGTGCTAATTCTATCCACGCTCCTCACCCCAAAGAAAATCTTTACATCCTCAACTCTGCCACCGTCAGCTTTGCCTCTTGTCTTTTGGTCAAAGCCGCTGTCTTAAAGTCATACAGAAGAGCTGTTCCCGACACCTTCGTGCAAACCTTTCCCCTCACTCTTCCAGCTACTTTTCGGTCACAGACAGCCCCCTGATAAACCCCTCCATCCACTGTACTTGCTTCTTCACCCATTTTTCATAGTCCCCATTGCTCTGAACAGTTTACCCTATCTATTTAAATTCCCGCTCCTTTTCATCTCCACTCCTTGCATCCTCACCATTGCACCTGGTTCCTTTTCATTTAGACAGACGTACTTGGTCTTACTGCAACTGACCTTCAGTTGTCTTCTACCCAGAGCACATCTCAGTCTATGATGCCTTCCACCTCAAACCTGGAACCTATCTTTGACTCCTACTGCAAACCGCTGTTGAGCTACCCTCTTATAAATATATACATAGTAACGTACATCTAACGTACTTCTCTGCCATTCAAGACTTCCAGATGCTATGACACAATTCCTTCCTTGCCACTCTGTCATAGATGTTGACAGGTTATCCATGACCTGAATGATTGATAACTTCCATAAACACGTCATGCACATGATTTTGCCATCCAACAACAACCGCAAGTAAATAAAAAAGAGGCAAACTATTACCCAGTTCACAAACAGTTATCATATATAATATCAGAAGAAATCTAAAAATATGCAATGAAATTAAAAACAAATAAAGATTAAGTATATAATAAATTATACAATCCTACTGACTTTTAATGTGTATATTCTTAAAAAAGTTTTTTAGTTTATGATCATTGTTGATCAGCTGTTTGAAAGAGTTCAAGTACACATTCCCTGACCACTAATGGCTGTTACAGGACTTTGACTTGAAGTAAAAAGCATTCAGATTTGCTGACAGTCACCCCGTCAAAGGTCAAAAGCTTGAGTTTGGAGAAATGTATCTGTGCATGCAGAGAAGAACTGGTCACAACCACTGGGCCATTAAAAAATAAATATGAAACTCACTCAAGTCTTTGTTTTTTCTACGTTTACATTGAATGACTGATATAATTTGGTATATTTATGAGAGATTGTATGTATTTTCACTGCCGGTTTGTTAGTTTAAAACTGAATACTAAATCCTGATCAGAACAAAGTGACGGCCTCAGATATGTTTAGGTTTCAAATCTGAAGTTTGTTGGGTTGTTTTCTTTTTTTGCGTCGAAAAAACAAGACCATCACAACTTAGTGCCTGAAGCTAACCAGAAAAAGACATGAGCGCAACCTCACCTTAACCTGCTCTAGAAGGACATTATGCTCGATTGCTGAGGGTTTTATTCACACAAACTTAGTGCCAATCCTTAAAATATGGAAAATATGGAGCCTAAATGTGAAGCTAATGCTTTAACCTTCAGCATCCCCTCTGAATGTGACATGACATTCTCTATCATCAAAAACACACCCATAAAAGGGCCTCAGGTCATGAGGAATGATTGAAAATGTTCTCACACACCATTGTTACGTATTCTATTGTGTTTTCACGTTCAAATGAAAGTGAGACGTGTGGCAGCTTTTTTGGATTCATGTCTCGCACATTTGATCATTTGTTTGCACTTAAAGACATTTTTTTTATACATCTTCGCTCATCCTCTGCACAGGTGTCTACAACTAGATTTTACATAAGTAATTGTACATTGAGATGAGTGGATGATCTGAATAAGAAGCTGCAAATTTGGGGTACAAAAACAGCATTTTGGCAATAACTTTTTTGTAGGGGAAATCGTATTCTTAGTTAGCTTTTTTGTTAATATAGAGAAAGCTGCATTTAAAGAAAATAAAAGTAGTAAACATGACCAAAGCAACATACACTGATAAGCCATTATATTTTGGAGGTAAAACACAGCCATAATATGATAGCTGTAGCATCTGTCAGTGGTAAAAAGTGGTCAGCATTAGACAGGAACTGGATATTTTGTCCATAACGTTTTTGTACAAGGAGGATAGGACAGAACTTTATTCATCCCTCTGGAGACCCTGAGGGAAGTTATGGTTCCAACAGCATAGCGCAGTACAGTACATACAGGTCAGAGTTGAGAACAACTGCATAAAATATCAATTATTAATATGCTGAGGCTATATAGCTAATATGCTGGAAGACAGAGAACAGTCAGTCAATTTAGAGTGATACCAACAAATAATCTTTTTTAATACCCCTAGCAAAGGCGTACTTGACATTTATTGCTACAACTCCCACAGATTCGGCTCAGTCGGGCTCCCTGTTTTTTTTTTTTTATAACTTAAGAGGACAAAATAGAGGGGACGTCACTGCCGGAAAACTCAATTCGCAATTCATAATCGGAAACGGCAGACACATGAACGGATCATCCTGGGATCGTTGAGTAACAATTCTTTACCTGTGTGGGTTTGAGTCTTTTCCAGGAAGCCAACGAGGAGAAGTAAACTTGGAAGCATCGCGGTGATTCCTGCAGGAATTTGATTTAGGCGTTAAGATATCTTCCGTTCTCCGAGACAGGAAGTTGTCATCTGGATTTATATAACATATATATGTTCGCAGTCCGTGAACCCGTTGCGATTCTTGGAATCTGGAGGAGTAGGCACTTGAGGGGCGGAGGTAAGAAATGGGCGGAGTCTTTGTTTTTGTGATTTTACCAGACATCAACGAACACTCCCTTTAAACTGGAAGTTTTCGTCACCGACAAGGGAGGTTTGCTGTGGTGAAAGAGACCCTGAGAGCTGTTTAACCTCAGATTTAATAAAATTATTTTACATGGAGCATTGTGTTCACACATGGTAAAAATGGCCATTGACAATTCAAAACATTTCACAATTTAAGTCTTTTGTCGTTGTTTCTCTTTGGTGTCAAGCCACCAGTTGGGGACCATTGTATTTAAACAATGTTGTCCTGATTGGAATGTATATACAGCAAGTCCGATCCACCACATTACCTATATTAATACAAAAGTATCATTTCCCTCAAAAATTAAAACATTTAGCTGTCTGTGCAGTAGGCAGAACCTATCCACAGCCATCAAAGAACATTCTTTATCTGATATTTGATATACAATTCAGGATGAAGCAAGGTTTCTCGTCCTTTGAGGGTTCCTCTTTTCACACCATCGTGACTCTAGATTCCTGTGTCACTTATACTTCCTGATCCATTTCTGGACATGTTTTGAGTCACTTCAAACAGCAGAGTATTTCTTTGTTGTGCTGACATATCACTCAGCAGAGACGTCACACTCGCAGGAAAACTAATCCTAGTGGCTGCTGGTGTTGAGTTTTACTCCTGAACACATTTGTCAGATGTCCAGAATATCTGAAAGTCGAAACCCAAACTATTTCAACCTCTACCCTTTCTGATGTTTTAATCATTATTTTAAAAATTACAGCCTGAGGGGAAGTCCAGCAGTAGCAGCACTGCTTTTTTTATTTCACACATCATGACCTTCCTGGAGGGTGCTGATTTCGGATATAGGGGCAAGCTTGCAGAGATCAGGTGGCTCTGGCACTGGTTTGTAAAGGTTCTCCAAAATCTGAGAGAAACATAATCCGACATATGATCAGTGTTTCTGGGGACAGTCAGAGAAGTTGAGAAGATTACCCTCCCCACCCCCCACAAAAGAAAAGATTACCTTAGCTTCTCTGTTTCCGTTTATCATCATTTCCTTGAGTATTGCGGATGGATCTGGTATAACAGGGAAAATAATAGCCCTGTGCCTACAAACAAGAAAGTCAGTGAGTTTTTTTTGCATTGGAGAAATAGTACAATAGTCTGTTGCTGCCACCTTGCAGCAGTTAGGCCAGCAATTAGTTCCAGAAATTTTTTTTTTCATTTATTATTTGCTTTTAAGTTAATTCATTCTCACAGCAAATTTCCCTGTTTTTCCCAGAATGAATCAGGGTCAGAACCTTAAAAAAGTTAAAAAATGATTGTCCTAAGGTGATAAAGGATCAATGGTCATTTGGGTTGGTTGTCTTGCTGGTTTGGTAAACGGAATTGTATTAAAAATCCACAACTGTAAATATTGGCCATGGTTTTACCACAGTCAGGGAGCTAGGGTCAGCAGATGGAGAAGAAAACCCTCTAAGTGCATCGGTTATTTCAACACTGATAACTTGAAAAATTCAAGGATTTTTGCAACTATTGACACCTCCCTTTCTGCATAAAAATATACAACGGACAGAGTTTCCACATAGTCGCAGATGACGTGTTTACATGTAAGTTACAATACTCAAAATAACTTAGAGAGTAGCATAACTCCAGCATTGAATTGCCCTGTGTAAACAAGCAATTTATTTTAATGGCAGGACCATATTTACACATTTTCTATTTTTATTTTTTTCATTGTAGTGAAATCAAATAAATTCGCAATGACAGCTTGCCTACACTGTCATGTCTTGACAAAATAAGATGTTTCTACTTTAAACACCCAAAAGAAAACATACCTTCTCAAACAGTAGCACAACAACAGAATGCTGATGGAAAGAATCATCGGGATGGAAACAGCTACTGCAGTCAGTGTGTGATTAGGTTTAGTTTTACCTAAAAGAGACAAAGTATTGTGTTAAGACTTCTCTCAATTAAAGTTTTTAGCATTCAGAATCAGAATGGGTTATAAGGCTGATGACAGATGATTTGGGAAAAATAAATGACTAAAGTCTAAAAACTGTTCAAATTACAGGTTTCCCACCTTTCTGAATATGAATTTCCTCGCATTTTGAGTCATCTCAAATATTATGTCTAAACGCTAGCCGTCCTATTTATAAAAAGAAACGTTAGCATTTCCATCACAAATTTATCACATATTATTTTTCATATATTTCATTTTCAAATTACATTTGTAATGCAAGATGAACTTTCAGAAATTATTCTGTCACATTCATAGCAAAAGGACTTATTGAGGAATGGCTTAAGATTGTTTCAATTGACATCCGCAAGGTCACATAAAACATGAAACTTTAAAAGTACGAACAGACTTGGCTAAGCACTGAGGCTATTTCAAACTGTCAGACATGATGGCAACTGATAATGTCAACTGGGGAATAAACAATAAACCCTGGGTCTGTATTTCTTTTGAAAATATTTATTGTATGCCATTTCACAATTTTCTCTTTTTCTCTTTGCTGTAGTTGAACATGTTTCATTTTCACACACACAAAAAAAAGGAAACAGGGAAAAAGCCTCTTTTCTTTACTAGGCAATAGGCTGCATTTTTTCATAATCACACAATTTTGTAATGGTCTGTTCTGCTTGTGTTGGAACATGACAAAAGTAGGTGATTTAGTAAAGACTCTTATTAATATACCTAGAAAAACACAAATGCATGTGCAAAACTGATTGTCAGCTTACCATATGTTAGAATTTCACTCCAGTTGCTCATTAGAGGAGGGCAAGTAACAGAAGTCCTGACTTTGGCCTTGAACTTGTATTCACACTGTGGATTGTAGGGTATCTCAAAAAACAATTCTCCTCTTGTAAGCATCGTCGAAATCTGATAACAAGGGGAGAAAATTGGGAGTTAGTTTTTTTTTAATTATTTAACAATTATTTAAAATGATTGTGTTTTTAGTGTGTTGTAATTCACTTCATTATAATTTCACATTTTATAAATAAAGAGGACTATATTCTACTGACATATTATATTATGTCTGGGCACTATTTATGCAAATTCACTCCAGGTGATTTTTACTTGCCAACAAATTGCACAAAATGAGTGAGGAAATACCTGATTCAGCAAAGACTTATCAAAACAATGTACTTGACTCTTGGAAAGCATTACCTGAAAATTAACAATGAATTACTTGAAAATGACATGTAGTTACATAAAATTTAGCATGAACTGACCCCAAAAAATGTACAATGATGTTAAAGAGAAAAATTCTAAAACATTTTTTGGAGGTTTGTGTTTTATTTTAAACTGTGCATTCAAAGGACAGATAAGTGCCACGGTGAAAAGTTTGTCACTTAAATGTGGTTTGAAGTCTGGGGAAAATGCTTACCTAATTAATTTATGTGTGCACATGCCAATATTTTACATACTAAGATGATATGACATTTCTGAATATTGTGATGTTTGTTTTATTTTCTTTATCCATATGAAGAAGTGGGAATTCACGTAATTTCAAGTGGCTCCACAGGATGTACTTTTTGGTAAGCTGAAAGCTCTTCCTCTCTACATTATGTTGATCATTGCTCTTCTTCTCTGCCCAGAGTGGGAATTATTTTGAAGGCCACCACTGGGTGACCAAGAAGGAGCAGGGCAACTTTGTAAGAGTGCAGCAACACAGTCTCGACCACAACTTGATGGATGGCTGTTACTTTCGGAAGAGACTGTTTTAAATGTCAGCATAGTGGACAGCTGCATTTCAATGTAAATATCTATTTAATGATATTCTGTTTAATGTAGGTCCCCACACATAGGTGCTGTGTCATATTTTTTCTCAGCAGGAGAAGCAATAAATATTTTGTCAAAGGGTTTCTGAACAATTCCTGTCAAAGTATGGAGCTCAGCATTAAAAATAAAACTCCAGTACAGAAACAGATATTCACCCTTGTGGACTATAAATATAGAAAAGGTTTTCGAATCAATTTGATCACTCACATTGGTCTTGCTACAAGCTTGGTAGTTGATTGTGAACACAAACTCGCAGCATGTGTTTAAATTTAGCCGATTCCAACTCAGCTTCAGGCTATCACCTTCTCGTGTGACCTTCAACTCTGGTTTAGGCAAAACTGAGGAGAGTGTAAAACAGCTATAAAAAATTGCATAGTATGTATCACAATAAAAGTATATGAAGTAACACTAACCCAGGGAAGGTCGAATGATGCTCCACCCAGCATCTGCTTGCAGAATTATGCAGATGTTGTAATCAAAAGCATTCAGTGTGCAACCATTACTGTTTCCTCTGCTGTAAATCTGATCACACACCTCTAACGGTTTTCTTTCACGTCCACAACTCCTGTGATGGCCAAAACATTGATTTGAGGTGCCAGAAAAAGAAGATATGCAACATTTCGAATAAAGATTTGATTTTGAGTTTCACTCCAGTAAAAACAACAAAAGTAACTGGTCGTTACCAGTTGGGAACTAAAACATAGGTAAATAAGGACTGCTAAAACAGCTAACACTCAAAAATACTAAGTGCAAGACATCCCCGTCTTTCACAGGCTGTAGTGGGCTTAATTTTGAAACCTGATGCAAAATAACATATTTCAGAGTCAATACAAGTACATTTGTTTGCAAAGTAATGGTTTAAATACTCCGCTGAAGAAATCTGAGCAAAATTGAATTCTATGGATATGCAGATGTCTATCCTTTACAGTAATGCAGCTGTCATGCTAATCATGCATGAAACCCCTATTCCAAAAACAGTGGGTAATTTAACATGACTTCAATATGGCAGGCATTGTTACATTGCAACATCTTAAGACATCTGCTACATACACCAGGCACAAAAGATGTATCTAGGCAGGGGTGGGTGTCATTAGTTTTTGAACCAAAGGATCTCCATAATGGTAGATTTTTATATCATTTGCTCATCCCTATTTGGGGCTTGTACTGTCCCCTGACAGCTTTGTTTTCAAAGGTTGGCATGGTTTGGAAAAGCAGAAATGTAGAAAATTCTGCAGCAGGAAATATTTCAGTAGGCTTCATCAATATCAAATGTTAACAAGTAACATGTCTTACTGTGGCTTCTACTGACCTGTAAGAGATCGTCAGGTTTTGATTCTGACCAATTGGGATCCAGGAACAGTTCATTTTATTCATGTGGAACAAACAACTAAAGTTTGCCACCAACTGAACTGTAGAATCAGAAAAAGGTGTAACATGCATGGATGGAGAAAAAGTGATTAGGTAAGAATGACAATGATGACCCACACGTCAGTAAAATGACACTGATTCATGAACTTAACATTAGTGACTTCAAAATTCTTACCCAGAGGCTTTGGGGGTTTCACATTTATGGTCACTGGCTTACTCGTTACTATGGCACAATCACTTTGGTTGACAGTTCTTACATTTAACTCCCAGTGACCTAACGAATTATTTCCTTCCAGACAATTGTATGTAAAATTTCTCGAGGTTGTGCGTGTCCACACCTAATGGGAGAACAAAGTGGGTTTCAGTAGAGACAACAAATAAACCAACAAAAGAAACATGATCTAACATGCAATAAGAAAATCTTTTGAATAGTAATGCAATGTATTCAAATTTGTTTACACAGAAGGAAGCTGGCAATGTTGTGAAACTTCCTCCTTGCTAGGTCATCTCAAAAACAAAACAAACACACAAAATAGCAAAAAACAAAACAAAAAAACAGCTGATAATTGAGATTACCACTCTCCTATTTAACATATTACTATTTCATTGCATTAAGTAGTGTACTTGTTGTAGGTCAGGTGATCGTTTCAGTGGTTTCTTTGCCTTTCCAACAGTTAACAGCTAATCGCTAAGGAGGAACCCATGAAAATGTTAGGTATGATCCTGATAAAGATTCACATTTCTGACAAATTTTATAGAATATTTTATTATTTCTCTGACATTTTTGCATGGATCCTCCTTTAACACACAGAATGCTCACACTGTCTTTAAAAATGGCTCCAAACATTTGGAGGATGGTTACAGTTAAAGATTGAAGGATTGAAAGATTGATGTTTTTTTTCTTTTGCAATTATGTTAACAGGGACATGCAAAGCAAGGAAAAAAGTCAAAAATCTACTTAAAACCTGTAAAAAGAAATAAAATATAGTAAAATTATGTTAACAGATTAATAAGCAATAACTCCACAGTGGCTGAGGAAACTATGAGTTAGATAAGTGGTACTCATCACAATGATACAGTCACTGTCCCCTAAATGAAAACAAAAGAGTGGACTTGAGTCAATACGAGGTAATGGCTTTAAATGGCAGTATTGATCTCATTTATGATTTGGGAAATGTGTTAGCTATGATCCTTGTAGGAAGACAAGAAGAAAAATAACCCTCTCTCCTCTGTGCTGTCGTAGGGAGTTCGAGACACACCCTTCAGCTCGATAGCTTACAACGAATGGTAGCCTATTGCAATCACACAGAATAGGGTCCAAATGTGATCTGCTTACCTTTATTTGAAAAAACAAGCATTTAAAATTTTGTTTGTAAGTAGTTGGTCAAACACAGGTGACAAAGTAGGAGTACATATCTTTGGAGTGTCACCACAATGACATTCCGTCTGCATTATTTTGGTCCATGATTTTGCGAATATATTTTTTCTCACAATGAACTACTGACAGAGGCACTCAGTGCAATCCCTGTCCTCCAAGTTTTTAGCCAGGAAGGAAGCTACTGCACTTATTTGTTCCTAAAAGTACCATGTTCCTTAATTTCAAATGAATGTCATAACATGTTGAACATGTGAGTTACACCATGTGTGTAAGAGCTTTTGCTATTTTTGAAAAGTTTAGTTGATGGCTGTAGGCAATTGAAGGCTACAGGCCACATCGGCTATTCATTTTTCTTTAGCTGTGATGGGATTTTGAAAGCAGAAAAAAATCCTCCAAAATTAGCATGTTCTTTTAACTCGTGGACGAGAGCATTTCCTCTGAAAGCGTGGTTAATTTTTCACTTATTTTGGTTCGACCTGGAGACCCCGAAACCCATCCCAACAAGTCATCACAGCTTCATACTTTAGATGAAACTTCCTGGTAGTCATATGCAATCTTGCAGTTGTCTGGCAAACCACTGGGCATATTCCATGACACAGTCACTGTAAACGTATCCAGCCAGTGATAGGACAAATTTGTGGGTGGGGGGAGGCGACCTGAAAGGAAAAAGGAAGCTGGTCAAAACCAATAAAAGTAACAGGGAGTTAAATTCACAGTGTATTGTCAGAGTCGAAGATGCTCGTACTTATCCTCAAAGTAAATTATTTCAGGTCATTTGAGTTGAACAAAATACAATAACATTGTCACATTTTTCTGATTTTGCAATATCTAATAACACACCATGCATTTCCAGCTGCAGTTAAAATAATGGTTACAATTACCTGCTGTTGAGTTGGACAAAGTATTGATCATTGTTGTCCATTCTGATTACAGTTCATTCTAAATATCTGGTGCATTCCTATAAGAATATCAGATGCCATCTTAACAGAACAATCATCCCACCTTCAAATTCTTACAGCTGACCTGAGTAAAATGTCTTACAGAACTAACAATTTCTGAAATGATAATTGTGTCAGGACAAATGTAATGGTAGTAGTTAAAGCAGGGCAATACTGCACTAATTAGAAAGAATTGTCTCCCTGAAAGGACAATCATGTTGGACACACAAAGAATACATTTAAAAAATGAACACAATATTCAGAAACCAGTTTCTGACATTATCTTATGTCACGTTATGTGTTGAGACACAAGACGCATTGGAGATAAGGTCAGAGAAACTAGACAGATAGTTTGGTCATGTACAGAGGAGGGATAGTGAATATATTGGTAGAAGGATGCTAAGGTTGGAACTGTCAGGCAAGAGGCCAAGTGTAAGACCAAAGAGAAGATTTAAAGATGTCGTGACAAAGGACATGAAATGAGTTTGTGTGAGAGAAGAGGATACAGAGAATTGGGTTAGATGGAGGGGGTTGATTTGCTGTGGTGACCCCTGATGGGAGTAGCCTAAAAGGGGAAAATTTGTTTGGACACATGACACTCAACAAACTGCTTCCCGAAGTGTAATATTAACAATAGTCATGTCTTTTGGAAATACAATAATATAGCCACTGCCCAAGCGGTAGCAGAAACTGAAAATACTGTAACGCTTCAGTGAAGACGTCTGCAACCAGGTTTGTACTCCAGATGTCGCTTTATTTCTAACAACTCCTCGATGATACCACCGCACTTGACTCCACGCTCCACCTCACTCCCCTACCTTCTCGAATCCTCCCGCTCTCTCTCCCCCAATCACCGGACCGCCTACTCTACGACAAACCTGCAGCCCAGTGATCGTCGAAGGGCCGGAGAGTGACAGGTCGATAGGCTATAGCCTCTCCGGGGCCGCTAAAATACTCTTACGGGTAATTCCGATTGGTAGTCAACCCACTTTCTAAAAATGTTATAACATAGCCCCACCTTCAGGAATAATTAGAACACTACTCAGACGAAAAACGAAAAACAGTTCTTCTGTTGATTGCGTTGATGAAAATTGGGCTGGAGGCACTTGGCTTGAAAGGAAAAATGCATAATCGCCTTTTGTTGTTTTTTTTTTTTCATTTTGACAATGATTGGTGAGAGACATTTTACTTGCTGCAGAAACAAATGCAAAAGCTGCCAAATGAATAAACAACTTAAAATTGGTTAATTCTTCTTCGGTCATATCCAGAAACTAGCAGGGTCGAAACAAATCTGATGATTATTCTTTTAACTGTCTGGGTTGTGATCCGGTAAGTCTATGTGTGTAGTTTCACACGGCAACAATTTCAATTGACTATCACCATCAAATTAATTCCATGTAAGTGTGAAAATATCCATATTTCAATTCTTACAAACATTTAACATGTTTATACATGTTTGTGTTTCAAACGTTTTTCGCAGATCTCTGATTCCACGTATGTTTACATATCAGCTAAACATAACCACCGCACAATAGCGATAATTAAGAACTTCGTTCTTCGGTTTGGGGGGTAAATTGCTTCGAAAAGAGACCGAATTCCTTTTGATTCAGTCGACTGAACAATCGTTTTGTTTTTCAATTAAAAACATTTTATTAAAATAAAGAGTTAACAATAAATTGAGCGACAATAATCATTGAGCAACAATAATCAACTAATGGACAATTCCAATGAAAGAAAAAGTGGTAGGTTTTAAGTGAACCTGGCTATTAAAAAAACGAAGGTATTTTAATGAGGTGAAAGATCAAATGCGTCACTCCCTGCTAGCTCGATGGATCTTTACGACGGACGCCCGCTCCTAGCCACAGACAAAAAGCTCAATCACAACCCGACGGAAACGGGTTCATACCTGCCTCTGCGTCGGAAGCAAGTGCCGTGGCGGCGGTTAAAAGGGCCAGAAACTCGCGGAAAAAAATCATGCCGTCGCCTGAGTTCGTTCACGTTACAGAAGATACGTTCCGGTTGAAGCGTCCGGACCCGTACCTCGTTCCCCGCCGTCAAGACTCAAAAAAAAGAGTTCGGATTTGTCTGATGACGCTCCGTCATTCTCTGTGGAGGGGCCACCCGACTGCAATTTTGCGAGGAGGAGCAAAGGAGAAATGACGGAAGCGAGGGAGTGTCCTAACTTAAGCGCAAACAACATGCAAGTTTGTGGTCACACGCCTACGCAGAGTTACGCGTACAGGTGATCCCCGACTGAAACTTGGACGCAGGGGTCGTAGCCCCGCTGAATTACACATCTGATCGTCACAAAACTGTACGGAAGGAATATGAAATTATTTGCAGCGTTTGAAAACATTAATGATGTATTAATTGCCACTTGGCCATCGTGGTGGCAGACTCCAAACCGCGTGTGGGGTGGGGGGGGGGGGTATTTGGGCTACTGAAATTTATTTGGCGGAGCCCCCTGTCAGACAGAGTTTGAACTCCCACCTCTGTCAGAACTCGAGAGGACTACAGGAGGGAGACACAAAGTATGAGTGGGCCATGATCCGAGCCTCAATTGTTGAGGCAGCAGTGTGACTGTAAGGTGGTTGGTGCCTGTCAAGGTCTTCTTCTTCTTTTCCTTTCCGCTTTTCCCTTCAGGGGTTGCCACAGCGAATCAACCTCCTCCATCTAACCCTATTCTCTGTATCCTCATCTCTCACACCAACTACCTTCATATCTTCTCTTACTATTTCCAAAAAATCTCTTCGGTCTTCCTCTAGACCTCCTGCCTTGCATCTCCAATTCCAGCATCCGTCTACCAATATAGTCCCTATCCCTCCTCTGTACATGGCCGAACCATCTCAGTCTGGCTTCTCTGACCTTCTCTCTAAAACATCTAACATGTGCTGTCCCCCTGATGGACTCATTCCTGATCCTATCCATCCTCGTCACTCCCAAAGAGAACCTCAACGTCTTAATTTCTGCTACCTCTAGCTCTGCCTCCTGTCTTTTGTTCAGTTGTCAAGGTGGCTGTGGGCAGTGGCAGTGAGGACTGCTGTCAAACAGGAAAAGCAGTCCGATTGGGCCCTTTCTGCCGGAAGCAGCTTACAGGTACCGGCAGGCCCAAGCAGCATGTGGCTTCGGTGATTGCCAAGGCAAAAACTTGTGTGTGGGAGGAGAATTGTGAGGCTATGGAGAATTTTATTCCAGATGGCTTCGAGGAGATTCTGGTCCACCATCCAGCAGTTTGGGGGATGGTGGAGAGAGCATTGCACTGTTAACACTGTGTATAGTGTGGATGGTGCATTGCTGACCTCAATTTGAGGCAATGTGGGCCATGGAGGGAATACTTCCAAGACCTCAATCCTTCCAATGACGAGTAGAGTTTGGGGACTCCCTTATTTCTGGGGCTGAAATTGCCAAGGGGGTTAAAACGCTCCTCTGTGGCAGGCCCCAAGGGGTTAATGAAATGTACTTCGAGTTCCTCAGGGCTCTGAATGTTATGGGGCTGTCCTGGATGACACACCTCTGCAGCAACATCATATGGACATCAGGGGCAGTGCCTCTGGATTTGCAAACCGGGCTGGTGATCCACCTCTTCAAGAAGGTTGATCTGAGGGTGTGTTCCATAAACAAGGGGATCACACTCCTCAGCCTCCCTGGAAAGGTCTATTCAGTTGTGCTGGAGGGGAGGATCCATCATATAGTCGAACCTTGGATTCAGGAAGAACAGTGTAGTTTTTTTTTGTAGTCGTGGAACCGTAGATCAGCTTTATATCCTCTGCAGGGTCTTTAAGGGTGCATGGGAGTTTGTCCAAGCAGTCTACTTGTGTTTCGTAGACTTGGAGAAGGCATTCTACCGTTTCCCTTCGGGAATCGTGGGGGGTGTACGAAGAGTATTCGATACTGGATTCGGCCTTTCAGTGCCTGTATGACTGGTCCCAGAGCCTGATCCGCATTGTTAGCAATGATTTGGATTTTTTAGGCATAGCCAGGGTGTTGAAGGTATCTGGTTTGGTGGCTTCCAGACTGGGTCTCTGCTTTTTTGCAGATGATGCCACCCTGTTTGCTTCATCAGACTATGATCTCCAGCTCTCACGGGAGCAGTTCTCACCCGAATGAGAAGCAGCTTGTTCAATAATCAGCACCTCCAAATCCAAGCCAGAAAAAGGTGGAGTGCCCCCTCTAGGTCAGGTAGCCTACCCCAAGTGGAGGAGTTCAAGTATCTTGGGGTCTTGTTTACGAGAAAGGGGAGAATGGAGCGGGAGATCAATAGGCTGATCAGTGCCCTGTCCACAGTAATGAAGACTCTGTATCGGCCCATCCTAATGAAGGAGTTGAGTCAAAAAGTGAACCATGCAATTTACCATATCCTTGATTTCTTGAGAATGATATAAGGGGATTCCCCCTTTCTTTTTTTGTTAGATGTTCTTAAATAGGCATGTCTGTGTTCAGACCGAGTCAAGTCAGCTACATTTACAGGATATTGCATGGAATCATATGATCATGACAAATTTGGTATTAAAGACTTAATTTTTCCGGAGAAAATATGACACAGAGTCATGAGTCAAGGAAGGAGGTATCCTTCAGTCAGGAAAAAGAGGAGAAGACTAAAGGATTTGGAGGTGAGCCCAACTCATCAGTGGATGCTGCACAGGAAAAACATTTGAAAAATGTACAAACATTTGATGAGTCTGTATGTTAACACCATTCATAATGCCTCGCGATCAATAGTTGGAAGGAAATACTTTTAGATTACAGATACAAGGAGATGGTGATGTCCCTAAATGTTCAACTTAACAATAAAGTGGACCGGGCTGTAAACACGAGTTCAGATTATAAGAAAGGCCAGAGTATATTCTCACTGATGACCATTATCCCAGAGTGTGTCCCTGAAACAGGGGGGGTCTTGGGTGACAGGAGAATGATGAGCTTATATCCATGATGGAGAGGAATTCTCACCCTGTGGTGATGATAAGTGTACAGAGATGTCACTTGGCTATAAGAAACCTAACTGTGTCATGATTTGACTGCATTGCTGCAATAAGAGGGAACCTTGCTAAAAAAAAAAAGTTGGCATCAACTTCTAGCGTTCAATGTGCTTTTGCAGAGGGGTATCTTAGATCCAGCAAGGGAACTTCCACATCTCCAAAGCATTTTCTTTTTTTTGTGGGGAAAGTTAAACTATCAATTCCCCTACTGATCTTGCTTTTTTTTTTTTTTTTAAAGAAAATATCTCTCATTACTAGGTTAAAGCATTTTTTTTTCAGGTTTGCCAAGTGTGAAAAAGCTTTTGTGCTTTGGTGTGAAAGAACTTAACAGACCAGAGCAGCCTGGTGTCACTTGGGAATCAGATGTCAACAATAAGCAAACGTCTTGTTCACATTACAGGTGCTTCAGTCATATCGAGCAATGTTTTCAACTGTAGTTTGTACATCAGTCAAACAATCAATAAAACTGGCTGAATCCCATTGGAATTTTATAACCTGGACGTCTGTCACATGAGCTTCTACAGCAGAAGTGGTGTCCTGTTGCCATGGAGATGTTGTCATTATCTAAGCATTTGGAAAGCTCTTCGTGATTGTTGGTTCAACAAGTTTACTTTGACTTCTGTAACTACATGTCAACATCTTTGCAATAAAAACACCAGAGCAATACTAAATGGATCTCAGGAGGAAACACTTCAGTGAAATATCTAAGAACAGGAATCCTTATTGAATCAAAATTTTTTTTATTGGGAAAAATGCTGTACAAATAAGTTTGGCAAGCAGCTGCACTTCATTATACAATACATTAAAAAAATCTCTGCTGGGAGAGGTTTGAGCTGAACAAGAGTCCAACCTGTTACAAATATAAATACATACATACAAACAAACATAGATAAGGAATTAAATTTACATCATGACAAGTTATGTACACCTGCTTAAATATTCAGTTCATCTGCTAATTTCAGTGTAGCACTTGTGAAATACTTTGTAGAAGCAGCACACGGTGTTTTATCCACAGTGAGATCTTTTGAAAAGGCGAGGCACAAAGGCACTAGGAACATGACCAGACGAAAGGAACAAACTGACTCCACTGAGGTAAATATTATCACACTGCTGAATCACTTTTTCCTGTCCCCACAGACTTTTACTGACTTCTGCTTACAATCCATTAGAGTGCACAGGGATTACACCTTCAATCATCATAATAAAGAACTGATCTGCAAGCAAAATCATTTTATTTTTGACGTGACATTATTCATCATCTCCACTGCAATCAAAGACATTTCTCCCACTGATAAGTTGTCTACATTTTATCAAATATCTAACTTAGGACATTTCGTGCACAAACTTGATCCCAAACCTAATGACCATCCCTTTCTTAAATTTTAGAACTGATTGCAAAGGCTTTAACGTATTTCTCTATACAAACAAAGAGCACCCAAGTGCTCAACGCTGCCTCCTTCGTTTTCTTTTGATGTGTCTCATCCATTCCTCATGTTGCAAGTTTAACTCGAATGCATCTGTCCTTGAAAATCTAACCTTTACATGGTGATTATACTTTTGTTTTTTGTGATACCCATCTAGTTTAATTCCGTGCAACCATTATGGCATGCATCCTTCTTGAAGAAAAATATGTGTCCTGTATGCAGGAGCAACATTGCAAGTAGGAAAGAAAATTGCTTTGATACATTCCTAAGGAAACAGTCCTGTATTTTGTTGCCAAAGTGGGAAATAATGCAACACAACCTAGAGAGGCTAAACACGTCATACCTACACCTGCGATACTGACTGTTGTTTGGGGTAATACATCTGAACACCACATCCTGGTCTTCCAGTGGTGGTGTATCTTCTTGGGGGTCTTATCAAGCAAGCAAAGCTGGGCAGCCATGAACCGTAGAGCCACAGATATTGTTCATTTCTCATCAACATTGGGAAAGTGAGGTGCACATAAAAGGAGGTGGTGGGAAGGTCAGCCAAGGTCAGTGGCGGTCCCGCTGATGGCACGAAAAACATGGAGGGAGTTTTTTAACAGTGAGCGCATCATATCTTCCTGGTAGATCTGGGTTCATAGTGAAAACAGAAAAGCAATCATTTGTAGTGCTCTCATTTTAGACTGAATTATGCTGATGGTACATTTCAAATAAAAAGTACATTTCAAATAAAAACAAAAATAACACATATGTATTCAAATTCTGTCATTATTTTTCTTTTCATCCAAAAGATTGAGCTTCATAATTTGAAGGAATTAAGAGCCATCAAGTGAAAATAACTTTCTAAAGAGGTGTGAACATCTTGATGTCTCAATTTCATACAGAATTTACACATGTTGCTGCATGCTGAAACACCTTCCTTTTTTTATTTCAAAAAAAGATTTGCCCTTATTTAAAAAATCACTGATCAAAAAAAATCACATAATCACTGAACATGAATCAAGGATGAGTAAGCATTCTTAGTGACCATGACGTAACCTTTAACTGCAAGACATCTTTAATGGTTTTCTTTAATCAAAACTGCTGTCATAACCTTGAAATTATCAGAATTATATCAGAGGATGCAGAATTACTTGGCTAATTCACATGGCAGAATGTGAGCAGACAAAGATATTTGTTTTACACTTCACATAGATAATATGTTTTGCAAACAACCTCAAGCACAAATGTATGAATAAGATGTCAACTTAATTGGGGAAAAGGGGATTTGGAAGTGCTAATATCCATAAAACCTGCCACATATAATTTGGATACATCATCATACTGAAAGAAACAGAGAAAGTGTCAAATAAATAAATAAACATGGAACTGACAGCGATCAGCTAAAGTTGACTCTGTTGTGTAACACTGCTAAGCAGGAACAATGTCTCTTTAAAACATGTGGCAAAATATAAGACCCATTTTAGATGTTTCTATCTAAGCCCCTTGACTTTGAAAATTATTTCAAATTTGGAAATTTCCTATGATTCATTCAAATATAACACATATGTCTTCAAATTCTGTCATCATGTTTCTTTTCATCCAAATACATGATAAATATTAGGATGGATATAAAGATCTTGGACCCACATGTACGGCATTACCTGTTTTTTTTTCCTCAAAGCTAAAGGCCAGCACAGTAGAGAGAAAACAACAGATCTGTTAGTTTGGGGAAACCAGCACAGATTACAAAAAAAAATTAACACACTTTATGTGCTATGGAAAGTAGGAGGCAATGATGGGAAGACAAGTTGAAGGCTAATGACGAGACCTTGAAGCAATGGTACAGTAAACTGAATGATTATCATATGATGTGACAGGACACAGAGCAGCTAAGTCACAAATAGAAAAGCAAGAATGTCGTCTCACTGTAATGACTTTTTAATAAAACTAGGTCCCTGTTATTAGAAGTAAAACAGAAGGGTCACAAAAATGGCATTATTGAAGTGATTTCGAAGTTTACTGCATTGTTTTATAGCTTAACAACGATGCTCAAACATTTTGCACAGGTCACTGCAAGTGCAAGATCAATATTTTAAGGATGTAATAAAATTAACCAAATCCATTTGTATCAGAAAGTATTGACCATAAAAAAATGCCTTGAAGCTTTCCAACAGTTTGCAAAGAACAGTTTTCTACACACATCTTACAGTTTTAATCTCATTACATGCTTTTAACAGGGAGGATGGCCCACTTTAATGCAGTGGTAATGAGATTCTGCTCTGCTGATTGGTGAAACCACAACTTCAACCCAACTCAGAGGTTGACCCACCCAAAAGACAAACAAACATTTTTTTTGGGATCAAGCTTTGAGTGCAAGCCAACTGAACTCCAGTAATAGAGAAAAGCAGCAATTTGCATCTAATAAAATACATGATGACAATTCAAACAGCTGTGGGGTACGATTATGATTTTTTTTTTGTTGCATTTACTGAATATATAGCATATGTTTTAAACAAGTAAATACATTGTTAAAATGCAGGAAAATTTTTTGAAATTAACAATAAACCAGTTAAATCTATTTCAGTAATATGGCCAACTTTTGCTTATTATTTTCCTTATTGCTTTGCATTACTTGTTGCCATATAAGATCATCATCAAACTATTAAACATCTCACTCAGTCAGCCATGATCAGTTTTTTAACACTCAGAAAAGTAAAATTACCTGCTCATGGATGATGTCAGACAGCTCTTTTACCATGTCTTTAAAGTTGGCCTTCAGGCCCTCGTGGTACTCAAACTGATCCTCTTTGATCAGACGTTCGTTGATGTCCAGAGCCATGCTGCATGCTTGAACGAACCGTCTTCAAGCATTAAACAAAAGATCATATATTTATATAGTATATCTTTTGAATAAACATTTGTATTCATGCCAGCACCAGAAAAAAAACAGATATATTCCAACATGACTCAGCATGTTGCTAATCTGCAGGATATTAAAGGAGAGGGTTACCTGAAAATGTCTTTGAGCTCTTTTACTTTCTTGTTGCCTGTCTGGTTGGATTTACTTTCATCAAGGAATGCTCTGGCATAGGCCATGGGACCTGCATTCACCTGAGGCAAAGCATGTCCAAACAAGGTCAGCGCTTTCAAGCTTGGAAAACCTTAAACTCAATACACAACTTGAACATGAGGCATTACTTAACCTGTCTTTGAATAAGATCCTCACCTGCACAGAGACGCAGCCCTGCAGTTTGAGCTGGAGCTGGATCATGTCCACCTCCTGGCAGGAGCACAGCTTGGTTAATTCTGCTGTCCTTGCCTTCATCTCATCTATTGCCACGTCCACTGGCTTCAGCTCTACTTGCTTCTCACTGACAACCTCCACTCGCTTCTTCACATATGGAAAGGTGTTAGCAGCTGGAGATGAAAGTGAACAAGGGAGGTTTTAGAAAAAAAGGAACCCACTGATCTAGAACTGAGAAACTTTCATAGTGCCAGTATTAGACCACAAAAAAATTAACAACAGCCTGACTACAATATATAAACCTAATTTTCTATTTTTATCAAATATTATCCAGCTGTATCAGGCCAGGCCCAATCAGGCTCAAATTATGTATCCACAGAATGGAAATTTCTGAAGCCCTAAGCTATTGTTTTCAGTTGATTGGGGCTACCTTCATCCATTTCAACTGTGCCCTTGGATACATTTTTCATTTGCGTTTGAAAACATATTGGGTAATTTGTTGGGAACATATTGGGTAATTTGTTGTTCAGACATCACACCTTACTCCAGCAGATGCACCTCATATCTACTGTTGTTTCTTGTGAGCAACAATGAGACCGCTTTATTGCTGCCTCTTTATCAATTGCATTTCTTCCACATTTTACACTGATGTCAAAGTTAACAAAAAAGTTGCTATATGACTTTGAGGCTTATGTACTTGTGAGCACTGTTCTCCTCTTGCACTGCTCCTCCACACCGCCGTGTTTTTTTCCAGACAGTGTGTATGGTGTCTCAAACACAAATCGGTTGATGTTATGGCACTTTTCAAAGTCAGTCTTCTTCTCTGGCGCCTCCTTATCTTCAAAGTATGGTTTGACAAACGTCACCTGTACATAGGCAAACTTGGGGTCCAGGTCTTTCGGGTTTACCTGTATGAAGGAAAACTTCTAGATAAGAAGTGCTAAGGATAGTGATGAAGTCACAAGAATTACATGAATATGACTTAACTTACAATACCCGACTTTCCAAAAATTGATTTTATTAAAAAAATGTCCCCCATTTGAACTCGTCAGTCATGCTATGCCACCTGAAGGCTAGGCCAGAAGGCATTAAAATAATTGCCAACAGAAAGGCAAAAGGGGGTATGTGGAAAGCAAGTTAATTTCTGAGATTATGTTGGGAAAAAAAATCCAATTGAACACACAGGATAAACTGCATTCCAAGACAAAAACACTTTCTTGTTGATGCCCATTTTTCTTCTGCCACTGATCCACCAGACCTTATTTGAGTCCTGAATTATCCTGAGATTTTCTGGTCCAAACTTCTCTCCGTAAAGAGTCAGCAGCCGCTGGGAGATTTCTGACAAGCCTGTAAGCTTTGGCTCCTTATAGATGTACTCCTTCCCATCCTCCTCCTCAAAGAAGCCCTGTGCAAAGCACATGTTAAATCTGTTATAAATATGAAATGAGACAAAGCGAAAGGCCTTGCACTGATTTGGAGAAATATATAACTTAAACTAGTCATTAAGGTCAGAGATAATTGAAAGCTGTTTTTTTTTTTTTACATTTTGTAAAACTTTATACAAGAACTTCTCTTATTTGGACAATGTTATGACAGCTTTTTGATTTGGTTTATAAGTCAAACCTTCCTAATACATTATAAGCAAGCTTTAAGTGTAACCTATTCCCAGTGAGGAGAGTTACTGTATCACGCATTTTTGTTTTTCTGCAGCATGTTTTCCCATAATCTTTCGTCGGGAAGTTAAATTATTTAATCAATAATAATAACCTATGCAAGCACAATAAGATCAAGAGATTAGACGTTTGACTACTACTAAAGAGAAAAAGGTTGGATACAAGATGGTTACACAGGGGTGGATACATGGGGGTTAAACAAAGGTCTTAAGAGAACGTTAGAGTCCAATCATCCCTATTATTTATTTTAACATAGTGTATGGTTACCCCTCACTCGTGCCATTGCAGGCTTGCACGAAGCCTTGGTTTACTCGGTGCTGGTTCTTATCATGCCAGACAAGAGGGGTAGCTGCAAGGGTGGCCTCACAAAAAACTGTAAATCCCAGGAAAAGGCCTTGATTGTGAAGCACACAAATGGTTCTCACTGTTCTTTAAGGTTGTGTGATATATATGTTCGATAGTTTGCAGTTACAAGGTTTGAGTTTTGGGTGTTACTTTCTGAAATACATTTCATCTAAAATATGAGGCACTGATGCACCAACCAGGGTTATGAAAACAAGTGTTTTGAGTAACTTGACCACGCCTGTTGAATGAAAAAACAAAACAAAACAACTTAGCAGGAAATAAATTTCGCAAATAAATCGGCCTGGTGGAACTGGTGGCTGAGGCGGAGAATTCTGTCAGCCGACTGTCAATAGACAAGGCTGTCAGATTTGTTGTTATGACACTACCAGGAAGTGCCCCACAAAATTAAATTCTTGTAGCTAACCAGAATAGTTAAAGATGCGAGCACTTAACCATTTGAAAAAGGCAGAGCGAAAATACTTCACTGGAGCCAGAGGTGGAGTATACCCCAGACTAGTCGCCAGCAGATTATAGTGTTTTCTGTAAATGTTTTGTAAAGTAGTAAAACAAAATTTCAGAATTTGGTATTACAACAATTTAATAGTCTGATTTTAAACTGATATTGGATCCACATGAATATCTTGCCCTGCCCTATTTTTTACAAGCATAATAGCTAGTGCAGTTCACATAATAATTGAGAAAAATTAAAAGCTACAGAGAGGAAACAACTCTCTGTTTTAAAAAAAGATTATCTGAAATTCTCCCAAAAAGTAGATATATAGTTCCACCAGTTTTCACCAGAAAACTACATTAGATTTTTAAAAGGGTGGCTAATCTCTGATGCAGTAGATTTCACTTTACTTTCAGGTTTTTTGAACACTGCATCTGCAGACATTTTTTATGCATCAAGAAGTGGTGCAATCAAAAGGTTCATTGTTACCTGTCCATAGAAAGCAACTCTGAAGTAAGTCCCAAGTAGCCTGCGGCCTGATTGTATCACCTCCATGATTTTATTATAGGTTCTATGCAGAGTCTCGTACAGGCGGCTTAGTTTCTGAAATATTAGAACAAGCACTATTATTATTTGCAAAGGCAAAAGGTTAGCACAGACAATTAACATTAACAGAATAACCTTTGGTTATTCTGTGAATGTATGTAAGCCTGTACTGGAGAGAGAGTGGTGCAGCCTTTCCTCTAGATGGATGGTGTTTCAGGGTTTTAAGACAAGCCCAGAAAAAATCAAATGCAGTTGATAACAGCGGCAGACCAAATGGATGTGAAAGGGATACCAAAAATGTGTGGATCTTATAGTTTTATGAATATTTTCTTTTAACTTGCTCTTTAAATGCCTTTAGTCTATTGATTATAAAGTACTTGGACCAAAAAAGGGATATGAAGTCACTTTGCTGGATTCACATCTCAGATTATCTCATACTTACAGAGGCATAGCAGCAACTGAGGAACAGACCGATGACAGTTTTTTGTTTCCCCTCAGGACGTGTGTAAGTAGTTGTGCAAACATTTAAACACCTGTTCTCACTTGTTTTCACAGAAATGTATGTCAGTTAAGGGGAGCTGCATTGTGTATTTGAGAGGATTGAGCATATTTCTTTATATTTTGAATTCCAGGGACAGCAAGATATTGCTTTAGCTGACATAAAAGAGGATTACAGATCCTCAACCTAGAGAAAATTATTTAAAGGAATTTAGCAAATTAAAAGTCAGCAGTTGCTTTGTTAAGCCACCCCTCCTTCCTCTTGTGAAACAAGTCACTCTGGGAAGTGAAAAACTATGGATGGCATGTCAAAAGGTAATACGATTCAGGTATACTTTGATATAGATAACGACAGTAAAAACTATGTAGACCTTTCAATGGCAACTTGAAATATCTCCTTTTGACCTGAAGTATGCGGAATATCATTCAGACAGAACCACTGCATAAAAAGATGCAACTTGCAGAATCTCCGATCATTTCAGCCTAGATACTTTTGCTGCCGTTTCCACAGACACTCATGCCATCCAGTGAGAAAATAATTCAAGTATGTGAAAGTTTTCCAAATGTCCTCTTATTACATATACATTTCTTATTAATCATTTTAACCTCGCTGTGCAATGACATCACCCCATACTGTTGCACAATTGCATGAATAAACACACATAGTATTATAAGCTATCTATGCAGAACTTTTCTAAAACCATACTTTCAGACACAAAGAGAAATTTTTGAGATGTATTTTGTGCATAAAAATTATGAATGACTTTTTAATTAATGTTTAATATTTCATTGATTTTATTGTTGCTTTTATATCATTTGTGTCTTGTATGAACCTGAGGATAAACAGAACATGAATTTCTTTGTGAAGTGACAAATTTGAAAAAAATTGAATACAAAATGTAACTACAATCTACCAGGTTTAGCTAAGTAGAATATTAATTGCTAAAAAAAAGGATAAGATTTGCACAATGGTATGCACGGAATGTTTTCTTACATATGAGACCCTGTCGTAAAATACTGGTCGCATATCTATGCATACATTGGTAATTGTGGAAATGCTGCTACATTACCTCATACTCATGACGCTTCTCATATATGGGTATAATGAGTTTGGCAATGTGTGTGATGAGCTCATAGCGTTCAGCTTTCCACAGTGCTTCAACACAGATTTCAAGATGCTCCACCAAGACCTCCTAAAAAGGACAGGAAACGGAATATAAACTGCTCTATCAAATAAAAATGTAGGTTATCGAAAGAAGTGGGTGAAAGAAGAAGAAGTGAAAGAAGTTACATTTGACCACCATTAAGGATGTTCAGCTGAGGAAGAACCAAATAAAACTTTGGAGTAAATCAATTAAAAACAGCCACAATGCATTTTTGTAATAGCTTTCTCAGTTGCATTTGTCTTACAGCGTGCACGTCTGGTTTAAATTAAATAAAAATGTAAGACTTCAGTTGATATTGGCAAGGTCAACTTATCACCAATTTACCACCAACTAATTAATTTCTGATGCCTTCAGTTGTCTTGTGAATTTCTTCTTTTTTTTTTTAAACCTTCCAGTGTCTGATAAGCTAATCCTGCACAGATGAACACACCTCAGTGTAGTAGATATCTTGCATTCCTGTGTCCTCCTTCATGGCAGCTTCCTCCTCAATATTCACTGTAATCTTTTTAAATGCAGTGAGGCCACTTTGAAATAGTTCTGATAAAATGAGAATGACAGTCAAATATACTCAACTAAGTTAGTTGCAAAAATAATATTTGATTGATTTCAGACACATTTTTTAGGTTGCAATGACTGGCACGGCATCTGAAAATCATTGAAAATATCATGAAAGCCAAATTTAATTATGTGTAAAACATGGCATATTGTCAAATGATTCAATACAAAGATATTATACAGAAGCGAAAGAAGTCACATTCCCCCTCTGGCAGTTTTTCATAAGAATAATTTCTCCGCACAGCAACAGTTCGAGTATGTATTTTCACGTGATGAAGATTAATGCTACTTTGACATTCACAAATATTTAACTATGGTTAGTGGCCTCTCAGCCAACATAGCTACCAAAACCATTCTGAAATTATAGTACTTGTGTGAGCTTCAAATGACAGGATGTGTTTTGTAGATTTGCATGTGCTTTGTGGAGCAGTGCCTTACTTTTCCTGTGCAGGTATTCAGCAACCAGTGCCGCCACATGGACGTAACACATGGCTGCCTGTGGGGGCAGAGAGACAAAGGTTACTCAATAACAAACATCTGTGATTGATTTCAGTTTGAGGATGGCTTTTGTCACATTAACAAATTGTATAGTAATATCTTGGGTTCATTTGTAATGTATTTTATCTTGGTAATGAAGTATATGTGTAAAGTGTATTAAAACAACTATGTTAATGAGTTCATGTCAGGCCAGCTGTCATGACAGCATTTTATTTTATGCCTGTCAGAGGCTGTGTGGTTTTCTGGTTCTTTCATCATCAACTATCTCATGGGCGATCTTCATATACTTTTTAGGTCTGCCGAGAAAAGCTGCAATGAACTGAAGCACTCACTGCCAGAAGACCACTGACAAAAAAGGTTATGAAAAATTTGATCACTTCTAGCCCACGAAAAACCCAAATTAACAATCACCAGTCTCCCCATTCATACCTCAGAAAGATCACTATTCTTAAGGTGTGCACGGGCCATGCTGTCTAGCCATGTCCGTCTCAGTTCAGGTGTGCTAGCGTAGGAGCGAGCTAGGCTATATTGGAGATCCAGCAACATTTCAGGATCTTTCTCATGCTCCCTCATTTGTGCTGTGGCCATTAGCACTGTACGAATCCTCTTGGTCAGACCCTTAACTTCTGAGGGGAAAGCTGTGGACTAAAATATACACACATAAGTAGCCACGAAAGGAAGATGAAGCAGGTATGGAACTAATGTGATAATTGTCAGTTAGGTTGAACTGTTTGTCATCTGACCAGTGTTTCATCAATTGGGACAATGCATCAAACGCATGAAGGGAAACTACACAGTTTTAGGCCGGTGGTCAATATGTTTTGGCTAATTCATGTATACACCAAATAAACTGTCATTTATACTGTGGTGCCATGTTGACATTTACTGCCGTTTCATCATGTGACAGGGCTGTTTTACAAAAGGTAGCCAGTGACTGCTTAAATAGTCAAGAAAAAAGTCCAATAAGGACGGGTGCTGAGTAGTATTTGTGCTGTGGCTGGAATTGGAGTTTGGGTTCACAGTGAATCTCTTTAAAATCGCAAGTAAATCATTTAGCTTTGCTATTGTTGACGTTATACTTAGCTTGGCGCTGAGAACTGTTGTAAACAGCTATTTGTATTCTAAACTATACAATGCATAAGTTCAATAAATATACAGTATGTGGAGCTGGGATAACAACTCTTTTTTGTTTTACTTACCTTCATAACCTTGTCACTATTTGCAAAGTTGTTGATGATGGAGAGAGACTCTTGGAAGCGTGAACTGCCAGTCAGCGCTACATCTGAAATAAGCTGGCTCACAGCAATGATGATCTGTGCAAAATAAAAAATCATAAAAGTTCAGGTAAGCTGGAGAGTACTCTGCTACTGTTCTGAAAATCTAATACAGAGGCAGAGGTTGTAATATCAGCTTAATCTCTCAGTCTTGCGTGTTGATCATTCGCATCAAATTACCTGTAGATGTGTGCGTAGGAAGGTCTTCCTCTTAGTATACTCATAGTTGTTTCTCATGAGTAAGTAGAGCAGAGCTGATGCCTCTGCCCTGAGCGATCCCAGCTTAGAGACACAACACTTGAGTACTTCGTAGCATAAAGCTTCGCACAGTGTCACACGTCCTTTAAACAGTACAGATGGGAACTGAAGGAAAAAATGTTAGTGTGTTAACTGTGGATTCTTGGACTGGAATTAGGATGGGCAAAATATTCAGGGAGGACAGGTGGAAAAACAGCGGGGACAGAGACTGAAGTCAATTTGAAACAAACAATTTAGACTGGAAAAAAATAAATAAAGTATATCTATCTGTAAGCGATGTGCTGATTTTGCATGGTAAAGCTACTCAAGTATTTTTTTTCAATCGAACAAGGGGAATTGATACTTTAGCCACACAGTAAATTAGAAACAAAAAGATGTGTGAGCCTTCGCTACTGCTGCCATTGTATTCCAAAGTAACTTACAGCTGGTACAAAAAAATCACAGCAACAACTTCTTTTCAAACAGGAGTGAGAAAACTATGCATGTCTCTGAGGGTCCTCAGCGTCTTCTTTAGATCTTCAGAGAGAGTGTATTGACCAGCTATGTCTGCAGAGACGAGCAAAGACTGCTAAGTGGTTCAGGAATGACCCACCTGTCTCCAGACAGATCCTTTACTGCAAGATCCTAAGAGCACTCTACAGCATCAGAAAATGCCACTCAAGCCTGGTACAGGTTTTACACAGAAACTGCCCTCTGGTATGTGAAAAAGAAGTATAAACTACACCTCATAGCTAAACCATGAAAACCATCTAATCCCATGCCATCAGGCACTTAATCAATCTAACAAACTCCTGCCCCCAAACCCAATACACTTCTATCAGTCTCTGGTGCCATTTGTATACCGTAATACGCTGGGAAATATAATTTAGGTGCACTTCTGCCCGAGGACTGTGCTATATGGCTTTAACTGTGCAGAGCTCACTCTATTGATATTCAATAGAAAAAGAGAGAATTTCTACGTTTTTTTAATTGTATATATCAGTGTAAAAAGATTTGATCCTTCATGTGCCCACTTGGTCAAATTTCACTCATCCATTCTAAATAAATACACACAATGTTTCTGCTTTACTCAACTGGAAGCAGCCATTTCTTTTTTAATACCTTATTTGACAATAAATAAAAGATAAAAACTGAAAACATTCCAAACAGGGCCCTCTCATATCTAAATTTCATGGGGGTGCAAAGTGCAATGTTTAGCACTCCAAGCTCTCGTTAAGACTCCTGGTTTAATTCCGACTGGTGCCTTTGTGTGCGGAATTGGTGTGTTCTTGAATGAATGAATAAAACAGTTTACAAATCACTAGAATTGCTGGTTGACTCACTTCAATCCGTCCTTTTAGGGGTGAACTCCAAAATAAAGGGCTTTCACTGTTGCAGTAAACATAACCAGGACCACATCCTCCATCCATTATCAAAGGGCAATCTATTAAACTGTGTTAAGGAGGCTGTATCTTACTATATTTTATTATTGCAGTCAGTCTCCATTGTTTCCGAATCTGTTGGTGTGCAGACATACCTTGTTAATGAAAGCTCTGAGGGCAGCAAAAACATGTCTGAGGGCAGCTTCTGATTGGCTGACTTTAAGGAAGGTCAAGTAAACATCAAACACTTTCTTCATCAACGCGTTGTGACCTTCGCTGTCCTGCAGCTGGGTCTAACATGCACATACAAACAAAACAACAAAACAAGTCCTAAACCAAAATCTCAATTGCAAGACCAAATAAATGGAGAGATAAACTAAGCATTACCTCCATGAATATGTATATTTGTACCAGGAGCCTTGAGGCTTTTTCTTATCCTTTTTCTGTGCAAGGTTAAGTTAACACTAAATTCGGAGCCACTATGGTGTTGCATTTTTTGTTGGAAATAAGTGGATTTTTTTGTTTGATGTGCCATTTTCATACCTTTACTATGTATGCGTGTGTTTGTGTGTGTATTTGTGCGTGTTTGTATGTGTATGCTTGTGTGTATATTGACCTTAAAGCACTGGATGAAAAGAGAAAGGACATCCAGGACACTCAGGCACACCTCAGTAGAAATGTTGGCCTCAAGCAAAGCCTGATGATGGATTTCTGCATCAGATGGACCTGCTCCTAAAACACATATATGCATGAAGTTATTTGGATGCTGTGTCATCATTCACACTGTCGTGATGAACACATCAGCGAGTTCTTTCTGTCTAAGAATAGATTATCAGACTGATTATTTACGATTGTTCCACAATAACAAACATAATAATAAGTATATTGTGTATGTGTATATTGTATGTGTATATATATATATATATATATATATATATATATATATATATATATATATATATATATATATATATATATATATATATATATATATATATTTGTATCCTGTTTTCTTTTTTTTTCCCTCTAATGTTGCTGCTGCAACACTGGAATTTCCCCTATGGGGATCAATAAAGTATCATCTTATCTTATCTTATCTTATCTTATCTTATCTTATCTTATCTTATCTTATCTTATCTTATCTTATCTTATAACCACTATTCTCCATCAAGTCTGATGTGTTGGATTGTTCTGTCTGTGTAACCTCTGGAGGTTCTCAGTCATCCAGGTCATGGGTAGGTCTTGTTCAAATCATAGCAACTGGATTTGATTTTCTTTCCTTGAAGACGTTTCACCTCTCATCCGAGAGGTTTCTTCAGTTTGGGAATGTTTTGGCAGTTTTATTCAACTCCCGCAGAAGTCGAAGGTTGGTCACCCCAAATTGTGCAGCAAAATGTCTGTGGAGGTTCTCAGTTATCTAGGTGATGGTTAATTTGTTGGAACTGAAGAAGACTCTTGGATGAGAAATGAAACATCTTGAAGGGAAGAAAATCAAGTTCAGTTGTTATGAGAAAAAGATTTCAACAAGAAATCTTTCTGTGTATAATTCTGCATATTGGGTTCTATCAATTACCAGACAAAAGACTTCCTTTTAAGGATTAATGTGAGTAGTATCCAATTATCTATTGCTTTGAGATGAGAGCATTATGGTTTGAACTAAATGAGTGTAAATCAAGTCTGTTGACATAGTGAGGGTTGCAATTCTGCTACAGACTGGTTCTTCCTTAAAAAAATGAACATCTGAAAAGACTCCAAAGGATAAACCAAGCAGATAAGCATTCAGATTCCTCATAAAGTTTATAGTATATGTGGATTTTATTTGCTGTTACAGTAATTTGTACAGCTATCCATTTTACTTTTACGCAGCACAGTCTTTGAAACTCAAAGAGAAAAGACTGATACAGTTTTGCTGTTTGCACTCAGACACAAACATGTTCATAGTAATAGCAAATGTCTGTGTCTGTTACAGCATATGGGTATGATTTTCTTCAGACATTTCTGCCTGGCTATGCTTGATCATCTTAGCATTCAAAACTTTGGCCTCAATTAAACTCTTCAAATTCAAACCAACAGTCCAAAACCTGTTTGATCATACGTTTTGTTCTTAATGAAAACAAGTTATTTCATGGGGGAAGTGGTTTATTGTTCTGCCTTTTAGCTGCTGGATTCAATTGTCGTTGGACTATACTTTGAGAAGACCATAATTTTGAAATGACTAGAATGCCAGTATTAAACTCCTCTGCATCCTGAGAGGTTTTGATGTGGCATTTTCAGTCTCCATAAGCATCACATTAGATGACTTGTGGGATCTCCAAGCAGTTTATAACATTCTCGCAGACCTAATAGATCATTTGGGAGTGAATCTCCTAGGTTTAAACTGACTTTTTAAAATCAAAATATAGACCATATTTTGTAAACTTTGATGCTGGTCTTTAATTTTGTGTTGCGTTCACAAATTGGGCTATAATCTACACAGGACATCATATATGTTCGTTCACTGCATTGCAGTGGAAAACAGACTAACTGACATAAGAGTTTGTGTAAGCATAGAGGATGTCAATGTTGACCACCATGCATTTGAATTGATTAAACCTCCTTCATGAAAAACTGTGTTATTGGGATAGACAGCTGGTTTGTCATTTTGCTTTGTTTCAGATTATTTGTCATTGTGGGATTGGGGTACGCTTCAGCGTTTAGCTGTGGATCTGATCCCTGTCTAATGCCCACTCAGAGGTTTAGCTTTCAAAGTTGCAGAACTGGTACTCTACAAAGGAAACATCACTATTTTCTTTGTTTTTCAGTGTTAGATTAGCTAAAAACCAGCAGTTCATATGATGAATCAGAGTGCTTCTGTTCACGCAAGGTTATAATGGATAATGATAGGTTATACTAAGTTATTGTTACATGTTATTGATGACCCTCTCAGCACTGAGGGTATTTTTTTTCTGAGCACTGAAAGGCTGATTAGCTTCTGAGGGACAGATATCCGACAGGGTCGGACATGGCCACTGCTGAAGTAGAAAGAACAACCTCAATAGTATATTTACTTTAAAAATGAAAAAACAAAAGAAAAATTTCACTTTGAAGCAAGACGTTTGATGTGTTTGATGAAGTGTTGGTAACTGTCCACAAACCATGTCCGCAGTAGTGTTTAGACTATGGCCAATGTTAAAATGCTCTTGAAACTATATTGAGAGGGAGAACAGAAAAGGTCACATTTGAAATTTGTCTAGGTTAATTATTGGTATTTTGAATAAAAATGAAAGTTTTGGGAAAGAGGAAGTTGCTCTCGTCTCGCTATGTATGGATGACTCTCTTTTTTTTTCCAACTATTCTGATGGAAATTACACGAACAAATCTGAAAGACCGTCAGTCAAGGAAGATTATTACAAACAAGCTGTCTGGTTACCTAAATTGAGGGTGAAGGAGGCTTCCAATGTGTTGAACTGATGTATCTTGGTCTGCGTGAGACTGGATCTGTTGTAACGAATAGCTGGCAGAGTCTGAGACTTTCTGTCTGATGAGAACAACTTCGAAATACACACCTCCTGACTGGATAAATGACATATTGACAAGGTAAAAGCCAAAGTTCGTATGAATTTGTAGGGAGGAAACAGGATGGGAGATTATACATATGGTTGAAGCAGATTATTTAGGTACAATGACGCATTAAGATTTTCTTGAGAAGCAATTGCTTATGCAAAAAATGTCAGTAACCAAGCTGAAAAGCAACTTCAAATAAACTTTAAGCTAAACTTTGAACTTGACTGTGTTGACCCTTTTTTTGTGCAGATACATTGTGTATGATAGGCAAGACAATATTTTGTTTTTCATGTTTCCCCCCTGTCTTACCGGCCGATGTTTCTCTTTCCGATGTAGCGAAACTGAACTAGGCAGATCCTATAGGAAATAATCACAACGAATATTAGCATGACACCATCATACACTAGTGAGTTCAGTTTAGTTTCAGTTTAGGTTTTGTTCGATACAATATTCATTATCTAATTTCAATAGTCTTTTTTGGTAAAGATACAAAGGACTTTTTAATAATTTGAATGTAACAATCATGGAATGGAAAAAAAACAAGACAGAGGATGGGTCTTTTCTCCCCAAAGATTGACATGCTGCAACACTGTCTTTTGCAGTAAATCGAAGGAGACCATAGTCGTTATCTACCTGAAAGAAGTCATGCTAAAGATGATTGAGTATACTACTCACTCAAGCAAACTGAGGAAGTTCATGATGTCTTGGGGGCTGATCTTGTTCCAGTAGGTCATCATGGTCTCTTTGGATTTTAGAAGGGAAATATGATTTGTTTTTCATTTCCTTTTTTGTTTGTTGTTGTGCATTCTGTTTGTATGATGAATGGCAGTATGCATAGTATGAGTATACACCAACACTGACCCTCTGACAATGTCTTGACAATGTGCAGGAAGGAAAGCAGGAGACCCTTGACCTCATAATGTCCCAGTCTGCCAACAAGAGGCATGGGAGTGCAGCTCATGGTGGAGCCACGCCTCTGCAACTGCAACAAAGCAAATACGATACGATAGGTGGTTAAATATTTAAGTTGCATTGTGAATTTTTTTTTTTTTTAAATGATAAAAAGGCTTTAGTATTAAGTATAAACACAATAAAATGAGTTTCATACATGTGGTATGAAGTGAATAAAAGCATTAATTTCTGTTTTGTAAATGGTTTTCTGTTCATCAAAAAGGTGTAGATATCCATCAGCCTAACACATATGTAACGCAGATAGGGTAATATGGAATATATTTGCTGAGCAAAACAGACTAACAGCCCGGTTTCTGTAATTCTATTGTCCACATAGATTCCATTAAAATATCTGAAAAAGGACTTCGGTCCCAATATGTATGTTGTCAATAAAATCATGGATCATCTGGAGTGAGCGCTCATGGTAAGCCATGTGTATTTGTTTATACACTGATTGGAACCTCATGAATAGAAGTGTGATAGACACGTAAGTATTAATAGATCAAAAGAACTGTATAAACATGGCCAGTGATTACTTATGCCATTCCAATTGTGTCTTGATTTTATGTTCAAACGATTTTCAACATGATCTCATGAGGAGTTTCATTACGCAGGCATTGTTTCACAAGCAACGAGCACTTTGCAATTAAAATACAGTGTCATGGTTCAAAAGTACATTGGAGATGATTAATTCAAACTGAGTTCACGTTATGTGACACGTTCTTTAGCTGCGACTATTAATTTAACTAGACAAACCTCAAACGAAATGACTGAAAGAATCAAATACATGTTCTTAAAACTTATTAAACTTATATACTCCAGCAAATCAATGCTATTGCACACTATGTTCATATATTGGTTTAAGAATTGCTGGTCATCCAAGTATTAGATATTAGACCCACCTCAATACTATCAGGTGTTCCTGGATCCATGAAAAGAGAGCCCCTGGAATCCTCCCTCCTCACAATATGGCCGTTTTGAGCTAGCAGACAAGGAGCCAACACAGTGTAACAGAGTCAAATTATTTCAATCAAATCTATTTAAAAAATAGTATGTCAATGAGCCTTGCAGAAGGATTGTTCAAATGGATCCTTCAAAATCTACAGAGCTCAACCCTCGCTATTAGAAAACTTTCCACAAAAAAACAGTATGCAACAGTGGCATGTGGGGAGGCACTGACTCTTTTAGAGTCAGATTTAGAGTTAGAATCAGAATTAGCAGAATCAGAAAAAACTTTATTTGTCACTGAGGGGAAATTGGTGGGCACATGGGGTAGCAGTATCGAATTTTGAACAACAATAAATATAAGGGTGACTATCTACGAAATATAGTTAAAAATAAATAACCGTACAGAGTTGTGCAAATTTTACCATTGGTAAGAGACTGTGAAGTAAGCTACGCTCTGCATTCAAGTAATAAATATATCATGAGCGGCATTATACTTGGTGGGTGGGGGGGGGTGGGTGACAAAGGTTGTCTCCTCTGGGTTTTGCAGGCAGCAGTGGGCCTGAGGTGAGCCACTCAAAGGCCGGGTTTAAAATGTGGGACTGGAGGACTGGAGGATATACGACTGTATATTGTAATTCCTAGGAATTTCTCATTCACAATTTAATTGGCAGCATGCATATTGACAACTGGTAATGCTTCATATGTCATCTGCAATCCCCTCTCTCACTCATATTCACACACCAACACCAACTCATACATGTGAACATACCTGGCCTAGAAAGAATGGTTCTTTTATAGCAGAAAGAGACAATGGATAGTGCAGATTTGCTATGCACCCTCCATATGTTCTAAACAGTTTATACACATTTCAAGCACAACACAACATTAATTCCTCAGTTAAACTTTTAGTTGGTTTTAAAACTTTAATTTTGTGTACTTTAATCTAATTTTAATACAGGTTTATCATCAGGAGAATAACAAGAAAGAGAATAGAATAATTCAATTAAGGTTTTTTTTTTCTTCAAATACTTTGTCTTATTTTTTAGCACAGCCTCTTCTCATTTTTTATAAAACTGAAAACCATTTGTGGTCTTTTCTTTCTTTCTATATGAAGTCTATTGAAATTATTTTGTATTGAAATTTCTCCATTGTGGGCTCAAAACTTTGATCTGGAAATGATCATTTAGAAAATGTTAAAAATGATTGGAATCATATTGAAAATACATCTATAACACAAATCCGTGGACAAACATTAATATTCATTTTATATCATCGTTAGTTTAAAAAAAAATTTAAGACAGGTGAAGCAGAGCCTCACCTGACCCTGTGCCACTGGTGTGTGCAATTAAACGAGTACATCTATGATTTTTGTAAACTTTATGAGGGGTTTTGCCATTCTAATAAAATTATGAACATTTCAGTAAAAATATTTAACTTAGCTGAATACAAATGGAAAAAATGCCACTTCAATTAATTCATTGAACTGAGAGAAATTAATATCTGCACTCAGTGAAAGTACAGAATTTTTCATTACACATTATCAAATTAAGTTCTCATATCTATGTAGGTAACAGAAACTGAACAAAACTAACTTACAAATCCCAAATAACATCTGAAATGACTGACAAGGCAGAAGGTGAGGTATACAAGAGCATTGTTAAGTAACAAATGATCATGGCTTTGTATCATGTTTGAGTTGGCTAGTATACCATTTATTTGTCATACGCCACCAAGCCTATACAATCAGGTCAGAGTGGCAATCCCAGCTGACACTGACACCTGTCAATCACTTGAGACATCCAACCAGTCACTCTCTCATTTACACATATAGACACTTTGGAGTCTGCCATTATCAAAATGCATATAGGACCATGTGGGGAAGATGGAAAACCCAGAGAAAACCCATGCGATCAGCGGTAGATCAAGCACTGAACCTTCTTTTTGTGTGTCAAGAGAACAAACCATTGCAACTACATGCCGTGTTTGTTAAAGACATTTTATATCTAATGTTTAAAAACTAAATAGATATTTGAGTGGAAGATTAACACATTGTGATGTATGTAAGAGATGTTCCAAACTCACCATGGTCCTTCTCAGTAGCAGTGCTGACTCTCCTGCTGTCTGTGGAACTAGTTGATATCAGATCGTCTCTCGAACCCTGGGCAGACACAAGATTTAAAAACTGAAACCTATGTTGGTTTTTATTCGAAGCTCCATGATGACTGATTATTTTTGGGTCTACATAATGTCAAAGTAATGCTCAGGCACACACACACACGAACGCATGCGCATGCACGCAGGGACACAAGATTAAATATACTTTGTTATTACTCTGTAAATGAGTGAAAGTCAAAGTAATGCTCAGGCACACACACACACGAACGCATGCGCATGCACGCACGGACACAAGATTAAATATACTTTGTTATTACTCTGTAAATGAGTGAAGATTACTTTCTGAGTGTGCAAACACGAACAGACTATAATGATTGATGATAATATTTCATAGGTTGACTCACATTCAGGCCAAGACCATGACTGGCTGTTGGTGTCTGGGCAGCGAGTTGCTTCAGATTCTGGTACAGCAGTTCAAATAGTGGCAAGTAAAGCATACAAATTCTTGCCTGCTGGTTCTAAAACATCAAAATGCCTCAATAAGCTTTTATCATTGTATGAATCATTGTATCACAAACAGGCTTAAAAGGCAGACAGTTTGACTTCACACTCAGCAAAGGTAGAGTAGAATAGGTAGAAAAACAACTCAGCTACAATGAGGTGAATAAAACAATTCACTGGTTGATTATTCAGTCAAGAGTTATATAGGGGGTAAGAGTACCCAGCAGTCTGTTAACAAACACTCCAAACTTTCATGGGAATAAATGCTGGTAACTTGAACTATTATTGCAAGTCATCCATTATGAAGCACAAGAAGTATGAAAGGCAGTCTAACAGATAAATAACAACCCCATTATGTAGCAGTGTAAATGACCAATCAGACTGCTCTCTCTGGCAATCAAATGATCAAGTCTGGGTGATGTCATCTGTGTTTGGACTGATCTAAGAATTGTCGTTTTACCGGGACTGTGCAATGTCATTTAATGCTTCAGCAAAAAAAGACATTTTGTCTTATGTACAATAATAATAAAAATAATAATACATTCATTAAGGCACCGTACCTGATACCATAAAGACATATACAAATCCACAAAATAGAGATTTAAAAATCCAAAATGAATATTAAAAACAATAAAAAACGACAAAGTGGTCATTATATATATACACACACACACACACACACACACACACACACACACACACACACACACACACACACACACACACACATTTTTTTATATATATACATATACACACATGAATAAGTAAATAAATAAAAGTGACAGAGCAGTTGGCATCAGATTGAATAGGCCATGTTAAACAGATGCGTTTTGAGTTGTGATTTGAAGTGGGGGAATTAATCAACATTTGGAATGAACTCCAGAGACTCCAGAGAGCTGAGCGGCCAAATGCTCTGCTCCCCATGGTGGTGGGATGGGTGAAGAAGGGGACAGACAGGTTACAGGAGGTAGAGGATCTGAGGGAGCAGAAGGGAGCAGGAACATGGAAGAGGTCAGACAGATATGGGGGGGGCGAGGCTTTGGATGACCTTGAATGTTAACAGGAGGGTTTTGAATTGAATGCAGAACTGAACCGGGAGCCAGTAGAGCTGTTGGAGGACAGGAGTAATGTGGTGAAGGGAAGGGGTGTCGGTGACTGTTTCATAGCCAGACTGGGTAATGTTATTGATGTGGGATTTAAAGGATAATGTACTTTCAAGGATGACACCCAGACTCTTAACTTGGGGGGAGTGTGAAACGGAGGAGTTATCAAGGTTTAGATTTAGTACCAATGCTAAGAGCCTCGGTTTTGTTACTGTTTCATTTAAGAAAGTTTAGGGTGAACCAGGTTTTTATTTCGGAGGTCCAATTAGTGAGCAAGGTGGCCCAGAGAGTGGTTGAGGGTTTAGTGGTGAGGCAGGGCTGAGTGTCATACGCATAACAATGGAATCGAATGTCTAATTTGTGGAAGATATTGCTTTGAGGAAGGAGGTAGATGATGAAGATAGGGGACCCAGAACAGAGCCTGGGGCAGACTTGTAGTGATAGGGAAAGGGATACATTTAAAGGACTAAAGTTGAATGAACTGAGTGCAGCCAGAGAGGTAAGACATGAACCAGTCTAACAGAGTGTGGGTGATGTTAATGGAGGGTAGCCTGTGGAAGAGGGTGGTGTGACAGATGGTTTCAAAGTACAAAAGGACATTTCAAGATTTATGTACAGTCGATAATTCAACATTTTGAAACCAGTGAAGGCTTTCTCAGTGAAACCAGTGCAGATTTTCCAACATGACTCCAAGACCAGAAACAAGGGTCCATTAACACATGGTTTGATGTGTATAGGGTAGAGAATTTTTTTTCAGAGGACTAACAAAATCATGCCTTTATTCCAACCATTACCTTTGAACTTAAAGTGTAAGTGTGAGCCGGGTAATCTTGTCTCAGTATGGATGTATGGGAATAAATTCCCACATACACAACAACAACTTGTCGAAATCCCTCATAGAACAGGAAAAGCTGAAGTAACTGCAAAAGGGGACCAACCTCAATCCAATGCCTATTGATTTAGAATAGGCAGTCACAGAGGCTCTTGTAGGTGTGATGGCCAATGCCGCAATATTTATATACACAAAATGTATTTTAAGCCTCAACTAATAAATTATAGACACTAATGATGGGTAAAGCCTTTTTCCCTTCACAGTGCCCTCTCTCACCTTGAAGGTTGTGTAGCGGTCGTCCATCGCATGTTTAATGAGAAGGTTCTTGAGACAACTCACAGCCAGCTGTCTGACCTCGGGGACCTGTTGCAAGGCCTCAGCTAACTCTCTCAGCAACAGACCAACCAGAAAATGGTTACGGCAGTATTCTTCTGTTAGGCTGAACTCCAGGGTCTGTTCTGTGGTCAGGCAAAAAATTAAGAATTAGAAGTTAGTAGGTAGATAACTTTAACAAATAAAAACATGAACTGGGTGAAATACTCTAAATGCAGTGTAGGAATCGATTAATATGTCTGCCAGTTATCACGAAAAGGGCATTATGAAATGATAATTAGGGGGTCATTGATGAATTGATAAGTAATTTTAAGTGCATTGGCATTTTTGTTTTTTTATATTAAAATCAAAAATAGTTACTAACTGCCACTTTCCCAATTACCAATATTACCTGCTTTATAAATACAGTTGAATATTTTGTATTCATGAATTGTGATTGAATGTCATCCAACCAAGTAGACTGATTACATTTTGACAAATGCAGCAATTGATAAAGAGGTAAATTAAATGCAACACTGAACATAAAAATTTAACCAACTCTGAATGACAGCATGGAACAAAAGATCCAAACCCATGAAGCAAAATTCAAATTCAGGTTCTTTTATATATATATAAGTATATATACACACACACACACATGCGCACGCGCACACACGCACGCGCTGACACACGCACACGCAGACACACGCACACACACACACGCACACACACACACACACACACACACAAACAAACAAACAAACAAACAAACAAACACACAAACACACACACACACATATATATTTTATAGTCAGGAGGAATCATAGAGATGTGTCTTGGGACAGGAAAAGCACATTGTTTCAAGTACTGCTGCAACACATATTATGGCAATAACACTATATTAATGGTAAAACAGGCAATACAGCCTGAGGAAACATTATCAGTTATCTTCTCCAATGAATGAGACTAACAGGCAGATTAAGAGCAAGAACAAATGTGAGAAAGAAAAACTACAAGGGAGAGAACCACAGCTTCATTAAAAATAGATTTAGTCAATTAAGGAGTACATTATGCATTAGAAATGTGATAACAGTTGATTCCCACAATGACCAAGCTACTCTTTTCTCAATCATGTAGTCTAGGGATTGGCAGATGAAAGATGGAATAAGCCTAGCATTAGCATTTTGTTGGGAGTGAATTTTTTAACCATTGAAAAGGAAGGGAAAAGGCAGGATGGTAGGTTCGTGTAGTCAGGTCAAGAAGGTGCTGGTGTATATTGTAGCAAAAATGGCAGCCTTGATTTAAAGTACAGTGAGGTGGCATCACCTACCTAAAGGGCCAAAAAGCTCCGTCGCATATGGAATAAAATCTGACTACAAGCAAAACACAAAAAAGGAGAGAAGGAGGGGTGGTTGGGTACAAATGAAAATAATTGCGGGTGAGACTAATCAATCCATGCAACAGCATTTCCACAGCACACAGTAGGGTTGATTCTGAACTGTTGTTTTGCAAAACTTGTATTATTACCAGTCTGCTTGATGATAGTACTGTGGCACTGTCTAATCAGTGTTGTGGATGCAGGTCAGAAAGGGATCAATCAGGGGATGGGCTCATGTGAGAGCTAGTAAGTGGTTTTCAAGGGTGGTAAGAAATAAAATAAATGTATCTGACTCTCACCCTGTACCCTCTGCAACTTGGTGCGCCCAAATGCCATGGGAAGGTTAAGAGGGATGAAGTGTTCATGGTTACACAGCGTCATTAGGAAGTCAAACTTCATTTCAGTCAGCGCCTGTAGAAAAATGAAAACAGGTGTAAGCACCACTTTCATGCACATTAACACCACCTCACACAATCCATTAATAGAATGTTACTGTTGCTCATGTAACAAAACTGGCTGGGTATCTTCTACCAAATGTTACACAGTGGTGCTAAGTAAGTAACAAAGCTTCTTTTATCAAACATCATATGCAAGTGTAAATCCCATTTTTGGAAATTTACAATTCAAATAAAAAATGTATTCATCAAGATTTTCATCTCTTAAAACATGAGCCTTCTTTATCACAATTTTAATATTTGATTGTTCATTTTTTGCAGCTAAATTTCTCCAGTTCTAATGAATTTCCACAGGAAAAGGTAAAATATAAAAACTATGATTGTGTTTGTGCTCTTTGAATGCTCTCGTCTACTGACATACTTTGATGTATCCACTGGAAGATTGCAGTGATTAGATTTGTACAACTTGGTGTGTCTTCCCTGTTGACCTATTTTCTAAGGGGATGTACCTTGGGATCTTTGACACTGAAGTGACACATGTAGTGATTAACCAGGCCGAAGGCAAAACCTCTGTTCATGAAGGTCAAGCACCTCTGAGGGGAGACAAGGAATGGTTAGGATACATGCCATTTGGGTGCTATTTTAACAGTTACAGAGTAACTGTTTCTCGAAGAGGAGGAGCAACATATGAAAACACTTTTGAAATAATTGCAGGAAAAGTAGACACTGATATTTAAAAGGTTCAAGTCCCTATTAAAAGGCAGCACGGTGGGGCAGTAGTTCGCACTTCCGGGTCACAGCAAGAAGGTCTCTGGTTTGATTCCAACATGAGGCTTTTCTGTGTAGTGCTTGCATGTTCTCGCCATGTCTGGTCCACGCTCCATTTCTGAAGCAGGTCAATTGAAGACACCTAAATCGCCCAGATGTATGAGTGAGAGTGAATGGTTGTTTGTCTCCATATGTGGCCCTGTGGTCTGCTAGAAGACTGAACACCTGTAATCCTGAGTGCAGGATTAGCGATATAGATATGAAATGGATGGAAGTCCCTGTTAAAGATTTTAACTGTTCCCACAGGATTTGACACACAGGATTTATGCTACTTAAATGTACCTACTGTAGGCATACCTGCCTACGTATGTCCTCGTGACTCTCAAACAATAGTAACGACACAGATTGCTACAAGTGGAAGAAAAAATGCTGCAGGTTCATTCGGACCTTGATAAAATTGGCCAGGCTAAAGTTGATGGAGCGAGCTTCCTCTGGGACTTCAACATGGCGTAAAGTGATGTGTGGCATGATTGACAACACCAGGGATTGGAGTGCCGAGTGGAAACTGTCTGGAAATCGCTGGGTCCGTGGCATCTGGGAATGATAATGGAGGAAAATAAGGATATTTGTACACTTGGAGGTTAGCAGAGTATAAAACACATGTTTATTTCATGTACTTAAACAGTGGTGACTGGGAAAAGGCAGATAATAATATATGTGCGGGAAAAAGTATAAATTGTTCAGTAGTGACAGCTAAAATTTAATTTTAGAACTGTTTTAGTGCAGAGTTCAATAGGCTCACAGGCCCAGGGAAAAATCTGCACATGCAGAAGAAGAAGCCCTCGTTAAGCCGCCTGGATAACAAGAGGGTGAAAGGTTTATTTTAAATCTACGTTTATGGTTTCTTGACCCACCCAATAAAGGTTTGACAGTGTGTATTTGGTTAAACATTAAGCAGTTTTCCTCCTCCCACCACAGTGTTGTGTTGTTTGACATGGAGAAGTTAAATCACACACCACCAGAACATCTTGAGTATGTACTCAGTTCTGTAGGAAATAAAGGTATAGTTTTGCCTTTAGTTTTTCAAAGACAGAGGAATTCAGGGATATGTGGCTAAATGAGTGATGTAGATGACCAGGAGTTGAAATTAGGAATCACACTCTTCAGTCAAACCAGTTCTCTCCTAAACCGCTAACCCTGAATGAATATTAAATGTTATATATTGCTTGACAACACCTTTTGTAAAACATGATAAATTTCATAAAAAGAAAAACTAAAAATTATTTTTATGGCATTTTAACCCAGATAGAACATACCTCTCCTCAGCCACAAGTTTAAACCAGTCATTGAAATTGCCACCACAGATGAATCTGCTGGCTTCTGAAGTTTAGTAGCAAGGATTTATATCTGAAAATGTATAAAAGATACAAAAAAAACAAAGTACAGTCCTTTTCTTAATTTAAATTTTGTTTTTTAGCTGTATCTTTACCATGTATTTATGGGATGGTTATTTGGCTATTAAAGAAAATAATAAAACATTGGATCGGTATCTAAGCTCAAAAGCATGTGGATATTTGATCAACTCTGCAAAACTATTTTGTCACGAGGGGAAATTATAAATCAATTACTTTAATAATTATCACATATTTTATGCTTTTGAATTGTGGGATTTGTGATTTGTGTAAAAAATACAGGAGGGGGAGGTTAAATCATCATCACACATCTAGCTCATTACATAGCTGATTCAATAAAGTATCTTTATATGGCTTACTGGAATATATATTCTAATAAAACTGATCAGGATTTAAATTCATCTCAATAACAGTCTTTCTGACTATGACCTGGATAAAACACAGATCCTTGACATCAGAATGTGGAATATACACATTGCTTAATGATTCACAATGACGCTTGTGCGCTCTCTCTTTGTATGCGTGTGTTAATTTGTGCGTGTATGTGTGTGTTTGCGGTGTGTGCACGTGTGTGTTTGTGTGTGTCATTTGGTTTGTTTAAATGTAATAAATTTGTGAGACCTATTCCAGATATCCACTTCTGGGCTTTGGGTGGTACCACCAATTTGACAAACACAAACTCAATGTGTTCCCTCACTGTTCTTTGAGTGAAACCGACCTTCATGCGGTTACCCTCTTGCAGATACTGTGCAATGGATTTGGCCATGATTTCAAAGAAGAACCATGAGTACTATAAAATGGGAGAAAACAGGAATGTTGTTAGTTCCAAGTACCTGTCTTACTTTCAGCCCAAATTCGTAGAAAAGATCAGTTAATAAGTGAGTTGATGAATTATGAAAATCATGAAATAATCTTCAAGAATGAGGAATAAGCTGTACAAGCCTGTACATGCTTTTTTCCCTCCGGAAATGATTAAACTACATGAGTAAAAATGCACTCAGGTCTGAAAACATTATTAGTAATTTTGCTGAAAAGAATGCCATCTGCTGTTCAGCATGAACATTACAACTGGAGCATAAGTGATGGCAGTTGAAGGAGGTACAAACCTTGAGCAGTTTATTGCTAGTGTTGAAGTCAGCAGTCTGTTTGAGGATGGTGGTGACTGCAATCGCCAGTACCTCGTGAGAGTTTGCAGAGTTTCCCGAGGCAGAGTTTTTTGTAAAAAACACATACTGAGCAAATGAAGACAAAAATAAATGAAATAAATTTACCGTCATCTTTCATGATGCATTGTTAAATATGAATCAATATGAAATAATTGACTTTTGTGAGGAATGGAAGGTCCATCACAGCAGTGTTTGATATGATACCTTAACAAAAGAGCGCAGATAGTGTTCTAATCCTTCCTCATGACATCGGGACACAATATGTATGATGACACTGAAAGTTAAGTAAAGTAGAATAACTGTCAGAAATCATATCACCCTCAAAGAGAACCAGAAAATATATTCAGTGCAAGTGCTGAACTGACCGGAGAGAGTTGACAGCAATGTCATGGGCTTCTTTGGTTGCTGTTGAGAGCACCTCAAAAAGCTGCATCAGCACCACTGGTAGGAAGTTGATAATGACATGGGTCTCCATTGCATGCAAGCACTGAGGAAATAGCAAAATGACAAACAATTGATTAGCTTTACAAAAAGTCATTAATTTTCATGGAATATATTGGCAAATGAAAACACTTTCCTCTGGCAGATTCAAACTTCTGAAACACAAAGTCCCTTACTTCACTCTTAAGTCTGTTCTTAGTATTTGTGACATGGAGGTTTTCACATTACTACTTCCCTGTAGCGTCTGACCTTTAGGTATTTGATAAGTTCTGCCTGGTTGTCCTCCGATGTTGTCCTCATCTGGTGACAGTGCTGGAAGAATTTGTGAAGATGCAGGTCCTGCCAGGAAGCGAGACACTATAAAAATCCTCACTCCCGGTGTGCATACATACTTCTTTTTTGAAGGGTGAGGGAAAAATCGAGTATTTTACCTGAGCATATATTGTTGATGCTACATGTGTTCTCACTTTGAAGAGTGGCTTTGCATTTTCCACCCACTTGATGTCTAGTGGTGACTGCACACATGCAGAAAACATATGTAATCATGTCATGTTTTTTGGAAGAGAACCAAACCTACCCATCTCTGTATTGTCTCCAAAAATAAGTAACTCCCACCAAAGCTGTCAAAATGGAAAGAAAAAGGGGATTTTTTTCATATTGAGGTGAACTTTATATTCTCTTGGAAGTTAAGCACCTTTCTGGTATCATGGCATAAATATCCAGGAGGCAGGGTTGCAGCCACAGGTAGCTGTAGTTCCACTGACTGCATCCTCCCGTCTTTCAGCAACGACATCCAGGAGTAACCCACTGTAGCAAATGAGCAGAACAAGTTAACAGTGGTCAAGTCGACAGAGTGAGTCACTCCCTCATGAAGAAGTCAGCCAACTGTTTTTAAAAACAGCTCTGTAGTGAGCTTTACATTTCCTTGTTTTATAGCTTTATTTTAGTTTAATTGACAAACATGTTGTAAAAGTATGAAACAAACCCTCACGTGCACCACAATTCGTAATTAGTTCACCATCAAACAAAATTATTACCATTTTAAATATTAAAACATTTTATTTTTCATGAGTGATTTTATTTTGGGGGATTTTTTGGCAGTATACTCATATTCCACTTTTGAAAACATAATCGATTGGAATGAAGAATTTAACAAACTTTAAAGTCTTAGTATTGAGTCTGATGCATGCAGAGAGACAAGTACACTTACCCAAAGATTCCACCCCCTCCCTCTTCTTACTGCTGGCCTTGCTGCTTGACTCACAGCTAATGTGGTAGAAAGTGAAGATGATGTGGTGTTTATTGTGGAGGTGGACTGGCAGCTCAATCTTCACCTGCACACAGTAAGAAAGTTCAGTGTATTTTAGGTTATCATGGCAACACGGACCACACTTTTTTTTTTTCAAATGTTTTAATTCGTTTGCTATTGTCTAAAAATCCAGTTATGTACCAATGGGGTTAAATAAATGCCAGTCTTCTTCTTCTTCTTCTTTTCCTTTCGGCTTTTCCCTTTCAGGGGTTGCCACAGCGAATCAACCTCCTCCATCTAACCCTATTCTCTGTATCCTCCTCTCTCACACCAACTACCTTCATATCTTCTCTCACTACATCCATAAATCTTCTCTTTGATCTTCCTCTAGACCTCCTGCCTGGCATGTCCGATTCCAACATCCGTCTACCAATATAGTCCCTTCCCTCCTCTGTCCATGACCGAACCATCTCAGTCTGGCTTCTCTGACCTTCTCTCCAAAACATCTAACATGAGCTGTCCCCCTGATGGACTCATTTCTGATCCTATCCAACCTCGTCACTCCTAAAGAGAACCTCAACATCTTCATTTCTGCGACCTCCAGCTCTGCCTCCTGTCTTTTGCTCATTGCCACGGTCTCCAAACCATACAGCATCGCTGGTCTCACCACGTTTTGTAAACCTTTCCTTTCATTCTAGATGAAATTCTTCAATCACAAAGAACCCCTGAAACTTTTCTCCACCCATTCCAACCTGCTTGAATCCGTTTCTTAACTTCTTTTCTACACTCTCCGTTGCTCTGGACTGTTGACCCTAAGTACCTGAAATCCTCCAACAACCCTCTATAATTACTGCAATTCTGTACATCCCCCTTATTCTTAAAAATGGGCACCATCACATTTTCCACTCCTCAGGCATCTTATCTCTCTCTAAGATCCTGTTGAAAAATCTAGCCAGAAACTCTACCGCTGCCTCTCCTAGACATGTCCATACCTCCACAGGTATATCATCTGGACCAACTGCCTTTCCATTCTTCATCCTCTTCAATGCCCTCCTCACTTCACTTTTAGTAATCTCTGCTACTTTGTGGTCTACGATAGTCAGCTCTTCTACCCATCCCTCTCTTTCATTTTCCTCATTCATTAGCTCTTCAAATTACTCTTTCCATCTTCCCATCACTCTTCTAGTATCGGCCAATACATTTCCCTCTCTATCCTTAATCACCCGGACCTGCTGTACATCCTTTCCATCGCTATCTCTCTGTTTTGCCAACCTGTATAAATCATTCTCTCCCTCCTTACTGTCCAACAGAGCATACAAGTCATCGTATGCCCTTTGTTTTGCCTTTGCTACCTCTAGCTTTACCTCACGCTGCATCTTCTTGTACTCCTGTCTGTTCTCTTCAGTCCCCTCTGTGTCCCACTTCTTCTTTGCTAACTGTTTTCTCTGGATACATTCTTGCACTTTCTCATTCCACCACCAGGTCTCCTTATCTACTTTCCTTCCAGACGACACACTGAGTACTCTCCTACCTGTCTCCCTGATCACATTAGTTGTAGTTGTCCAGTCATCTGGTAGTTCTCCCTGACCACCAAGAGCCTTTCTCATCTCCTCCCTGAAAACCATACAGCACTCCTCCCCTTTCAGCTTCCACCACTTTGTTCTCTGCTCT
>CAAKHD010013592.1:15974-29234 GCA_901007705.1 Fistularia tabacaria | reverse complement strand
GAAGGAAAGTAGATAAGGAGACCTGGTGGTGGAATGAGAAAGTGCAAGAATGTCTCCAGAGAAAGCGGTTAGCAAGAAGAAGTGGGACACTGAGGGGTCTCCCTTATCACATTAGCTGTAGTTGTCCAGTCATCTGGTAGTTCTCCCTGACCACCAAGAGCCTTTCTCATCTCCTCCCTGAAAACCATACAGCACTCCTCCCCTTTCAGCTTCCACCACTTTGTTCTCTGCTCTACCTTTGTCCTCTTCATCTTCCTAGTCACCAGAGTCATCCTACAAACCACCATCCTATGCCGTCTGACTACACTCTCACCTCCCATTACTTTGCAGTCACTGATCTCTTTCAGATGACCTAGTCTATACAAGATGTAGTTTACCTGTGTGCTCCTACCTCCGCTCTTATAGGTTACCCTATGTTCCTGTCTTTTCTGGAAAAAAGTATTCACAACAACCATCTCCATCTTTTTTGCAAAATCTACCTCCATCTGTCCCTCTACATTCCTATCCTGGATACCAAACCTCCCCATCACTTCTTCATCACCTCTGTTGCCTGCACCAACATGTCCATTGAAGTCTGCCCCAATGACCACTCTCTTTTTCCTGTCATCGTCCCAACATTCAAAGTCCCAACTCTCAGTTCCAGACTCTTGCCTTTCCTCTTCTCTCTCTGCTTCTGAACACGCCCTCCTCCTCTCCTTCTTCCAAAAAAAAAAGAGGTTCTCACCTAAATCATGCTTATTTAAACTGGACATGTTTGATACAAATTTGTCACTCCCGGAAATAATTAAGCCATACAATAAATATTTTAACCCAAAGACAGCAGCAACAGCTAAAAACCTAAATTTCTAACAAACTGCTACACATTGTTAGGAAAGGGTTCAATTCATGACACATTAATGAATCATTCAGCTATCTTGTTTGTCACAGAACACTTAAGTAATGAAAAGTCGTATGTCTGACTGCATTCTGACTTACTCAGTAGACTAACATGTTAAGGAATCCTTCGATCCACCATGAAGTGGCTGGTGGCTGAAGTTTAAGGAGTTAAAATGAGTGCAAATGTTTGAAGTCAACTGGGGGACAGTGAAGATCCTAATCCATTTTATAGGAAGGTCATACGGACCCCCTCTACAAATTTACATTGTATGTGTGTGTGTGTGTGTGTGTGTGTGTGTGTGTGTGTGTGTGTGTGTGTGTGTGTGTGTGTGTGTGTGTGTGTGTGCATGTATGTTTGCGTGGGTGTGTGTGTCACAGTTCTATGCAGAGATTTTAAAAACAGAATTATATCCATGCCAGTTGAAGAATTTCAGTATAGAACAAAGTATTTCCAATTGCCATTAAATGAATGATAGAAGCTCAGCAAAAATAACAATAATAATGACAATAATAAAATTAACAAGTTTAATTTTCATGAAGCACTGTCAATCTAAGTATTGTACAAACAAGAAGAAATAAGAGTAGGACATGATGGATCCAACCATTCATGAATAAATAATTTCTAAATAGACAAAAACCCACACGTTTTGTGTAAGAGAGGGTAATCTCACCTCATTGTAGAATTCTGGGCTCTGATTGTGGTGCAAGACAGTTGTATAGGTGCTGCTGGTGAGGACCGAGTCTCCTGGTTTGCCATAAATGCACTGAAAGGTTTGCAGACACATCAGTCATCGAACAGTGTCACTGAGGCCCAGTTATTAAAATTTTACAGATAATCAGTGTTTAAGTATCCCTTTATTGGTTATTAATTGTTTACTCCAAGGCAAGGAGGACATAATGAATCATTAAATTGAAAATAATAGGGTCTAAATAGCTGAGAAAGATCTAAGGGGGGTGGCGTGGCTCAGGGGGTTAGAGTGGTCGTCCCTCGCTGCCAACAGCTCATGGGTCATCCATGATGGGTTAAATGCAGTGAGGAATTTTCTGCAAGGGATTAATAAAGTAAAGAGCTATTAGCATTTACAGAGCTTGGGGAATGTTGCCTCAGGCTCCAAGATCCAGATGATGGTAGAAGAAAATCTTGGGGCAACAGAAAATAATTCAGACTTGGGTTTGAATAATACAGTAAGCATGCTGATTGGTGAGCAACGTCTAATGACCAGTAATGAACTGTCCTGGCACGGTGAGCTGTGAGGGAGAGTTCTTAAATCCCCTGACTGTAATTATTGCAAATGGGGGCTGGTATTGGAAAGAAATTTGTTGGAATGGATTCTAATTTTTAGCAGATTCTGTAAGGAAACTGGCAGAATAAGGAGGGATTATATAGATTTCAGCAGAGATCCAATGTCTACTTCGAAAATATAAGATACGATGTAATAATAATTTTAAAACACAACAGAAAAAGTTTCAATTCCAGTTTGATTAAAAACATTCTTGGATTATTTTACTATGTCGCTACCATATTTTTTATCTATATTAAATTGAATATCTATAGATTAATATTGATTTGTTATGCAATACAATAGAAAACTTGAGACTTCTAGCTATATGTCTTTCTGATTACATCCCGATTCTGTACATGGACGGATGATATGAACCACATCTGACATCTATCATTAATCCAATGGAGGAATGGAGACAATTTTTAAATCAATGACACAAATGAAATTAAAAAAAATATCACTTCCAAATGCCTCAATACATATTCAGGAGATTTCTAAATAAGACACAGACTGGACAGAACATTGTGGGGAGAAATGTTTAGCTGTGATTCAGATATGCAAGTGCACATGGCTGACTGTGACTGGATTAATTTGCTGATTCTTAAAGCTGACTTAATTGAGTGCTGAGCAGTATTCAAGAAGAAGACTGTCAACTTCATTGTCATTCTCATTACCAGTCACAGTACCATCATACTCCGGTTGTGTATGAGTAAGTTGTGCTGTTTAGGTTGTTGACACTGATAGGATAACAACATAACAGTTTTGATTAAGTGCAACACAATGGTGCAATGTAGCCACACTATGCCACAAAACTTAATCTCAAAAAGGAAGGAAGAAGAAGAAGAAAGCCTTTTATTTTGTCATATTCAGTTATTCAAACAGCACAAAATCAGCTAAATTTGACCACTCCATTTAACCCATCACGGATGAACCATCAGCAGTGGGCTGTAGCTTAGCAGCACCAGGGGAGCAGTTTGGGGTTCGGTGTCTTACTCAACAACACTGAAACAGGCTAGGAGGGGTGCAGGAATCAAACTCCCTTAGCCTCATCACACCTAAGAATCTACGCCATGCTTTGATGATTTCTTAATCATCACAAATTTAAAAAGATGAATCAAGCCTGCTTGATTTTCCTGCAGATGTCATTAAGTACAACTATCAATTCTTTGTTTAGTATGTACAGAGTCTTAATCCCAAATTGTTATCATTATTCGTAATATTTCATGTTCAAAAAAACATAAGAGAAGCTGACCTGTGAAAAACATTTCTGAATAACAGGTTGTGTAGAACTGCCTTAGCACATTACTCACCTTTAGAGGGGTTGCACCTTCGTCATCAGAATCTTTGAAATGGATGCAGACAGCAATGTTTCGAGCCTACAAGGAAAAAAAAAAGAAAAAAAAAGTAAGTCTGAGTTAAGTTGACCCCTTTAGTGTAATGTAAAATTAATGTAATGTGCATCAGAGACCAGTCCTGGCTGACAGTTTTCATCGATAATTCCAGCCACCTTTGGTCAAACATACCTTGGTGAAAGTCTTCTGGTTGTCATATTTGAGTTGTAGGGGGTAAATATAAATATGGTTCTTATATGTGGTGAAAGGGTAGCTGTACTTGGCTTCATCAGGGAGGAATTCCTCGATTTCCACTGCCACTCGCTCACAGCTGTCCTCAAAGGGTTTCACAGGAATGTAAGAGGATGTCACTGTATCTGGGTAACAGAGCCCACAAGTTATGGAGTCAAACATTGACTGTATTTCTCTTCTTTTGGGTAACCATGTATTGAACTTTGGATCATTCAATGTATGAGACATGAAACACTTGATAAAATGGGCAGCAGCTAATTATAAGGCATGCCATGAGGAAGGCTTGAGCTTTGTATCATCATGGGTTTACTCAATACTATATAGAATAATGAATAAGAACAGAGCAGGATTTGCTGGTAGGCTTTCCAATTTTACCACATTTCCTGAATCTTGAACAGCTCAGCTATTTCAGATTAAGTTTTTATACAAATGTGTTCTTAATGTTGTGTTTTATCCAAATAAGAAATAAGACTACTTGACATATATTTTGTGTGCAGCGTTGCATTTTCAAGCAGCATTGTGTTTCCAGCACGTGACTTCACCACAGTGACAGAGAGAAGAGTTGACGTACTTGAGAAGTCAGGTGGAACACATTCGATGGTGACATTCAGCTGTCCTGGAATTATCTGAAGCTTGTTTTTCTCGGGTCTGAGCAGCAAAAAAGAGCAGGAATAACAGTCGTTATTAAATCTGGATAAATAATTGTACAGAATTTAAAGTGTCTTTATAGGCACACCTCTATGGGAGAATGAGCAGAGGAATGGTGTCTACTTACTTCCTGATATCGGACAGTACTTTGATGATGTCGTCAGTGGAGATTTTGCTGCTGTCTTGGCGGTAGAGAGGCGAAAACTTCCCATCCATGTCAAGGCTGCCCTGAGCATCCTTAAACACCTGCCTGGAAACATGATCAACATCTCACTTGCATAATTCTATTTTTTAAGAATTGTAAACATATATTTCATGCAGATACGTTACTGTGAAGACTTACGGCTGCATACGTTAATAATAAAAAAATTACCAAACCTGCCTGAAATATATTAATTTCAACAGAAATGCAACAATGAAAAAAATAATTGAAGAAATTAAACATCATCAGCTTCTTCTCATAGCCTGGCTAATAACTTTTTGTGGGAAGCAGGTTTTGTGTTGTGAATGTCTGCTATTGAGTTAAATTGTGACATATCTCGTGGTACAATAGATTTGGTATATGGATCAACTTGTTTTTACCACCAAACTTTGTTGAACAGGCAAGGAGAGCATAAAAATACCCAACTGGGAATTAATGCCATTTTTATGGAAAATGAAATACCTTGCTGATATCAGAATGATTTTAATTCTATGCATTAGCTGGACCAATTGCCAGACACTCAACAATTCAATGAAATACTGAGGTGAAAGAAAATGTCTCTTCGTGTTGATGGATTATTTCTAAATGCTCTCTAAGTGGATATTAATATCAATCAAATATCAAATATCTGTACAATTTTCTTCTCCTCTCATGATACTTATATTGTCTGTTATTACAAGGATGCATTTAGCCTCATGGATTTTTCCCATCTTACTTTGCAGCCCAAGCAAATGGCATCCTATACTGGCCCAAGCGTTGGCATGTCTGTTTGGCCGCTTTGAGTACTTTCTGGGCTGTCTGTAGAGAAATAAGCAAGGACAGTCAGAAAAGGCAGAATAAGTGTCGACATGAGAGATCTTCTCTGGTGATGGGCATTTCAGAAAAGGTAAGTGACCTTGTTGATGTCTGAGGTTTTGATGTAGGGTTCGGCACAATGTGTGATACCATTCTGCAAAACCTTTTCCACACGTGCCACAAGGAATATATCAGCATGGGGATTGGTAACTGAAAAAATGCCCTTTCAAAGAACACAGAAAGTTAATAAACATATTAAACTCATTACATATTAGTTATAACACATTCAGTGTTTTGATTCTGCTGCTGTTTTAGACTTTCTGCATCTGCGAATAAATATTCATATTTGATGAGACAGACATTATATTCAAGACAGGACCAGTTTCTTTGTGCATTCAATGTGCAGATATACCTTCATAGAATTCACAAGAATATGGATTAGACAAGAGAGCACTGGTAGCAGTTAACAGGCAAATACATCCCTTAAATTAAAATAGATGTAGAAATAACAGTAGAACTTCACATCAACACCACAGTGCCAAGCAACTTCATTTCCTGCCAAGACATAATGCTGTCGACCCTGATCCATCTGTCCTCAATCCCTAATCTTGATAAATGTGTTTGTGTGTGTTCTTATCAGAAAACCTGCAAGACCTTGCACCATGCCAAGCTCATAAGGCAACTGTTAGGTTAGGCAAACTGCAGTTAAAATGCAACAGGTGTGTATGTAAAGCTTGAGTTTGCTGTGACAAGCTGATCAGAGAATCAGCTATGCAGTAAATCCTTGAGTCATGAAAAGTAATTTCCTCCTAAGTAAATATAATTATGCTCCTACCTGTGTGGGGAAGCGCAGCAAAGACTCTGACACCCTCTGAAGAACAGGCAGGCCATTCCCTCCCCCTGAGGCTGCATATGATAGGACTCCAGCTCCCCCTTCACCGAATGAGTCAGATGAAGGAGAAAGTTGTCCCAAGGCATCAGTCAGCATCTCTCTCACGCAAGTAGGGTTTAGATCAATGTGGAAGTCAGCCGAGATTTTGCAGTTCTTTGTGATGTCAATGAGAGCCAGGCTGATAAAGAATGGTTCAACCTGGGGATCAACACATTGATAACATCACCTGTGTTAGTAATATCATCATAATCTGATTACAATTATAATTATAGTTATAATGGCATTAGAATTCTATCAAACCTTGCTCACCTTATTCACTTGTGAAAGATTCACTTCAAATCTTTTTTCCCTTATAAGTGTAATATTTAGCCAACTACTTTGAGCCACCACATTAATTGCAGTAATATCCTTATCATCTTTTTTGTTTTGATTTGATTTTATTACATTAAAAAGATGTGAAAACAATATAATATGAAAGGACAGAATGTACGCATTTTAAAACCTAAGATCTATAGTGTGTAAGCCCCTGCTAAAAGCCAACTCATTTGACTGGCTCCACTGACGCCAGGACATGTATGCAGGACAGCAAAGCCTAGATGTGTTTAATCAATATCAAGACAATCTGACATCCAAGAAAAGCAGACGAAACAATGATGGTGCTGCTCCCAAACTGCAAATATAAGTCATTTCAATTCTCCTACCAACACTTTCAATGGACAAGACAGCAGGAAGGCTTGCTCAATGTTTTATGACTATAGCTATCTGCTCTGACGATGGCAGTACACAGGCACAATTAAAAGGCATTTTGTTTGTGGTGCGCAGACTGCCTACTGCTTGAAAGTAAGAGATGGTGTCTTACATGAAAAAAAAATTCCTTGTTATTTCTTCTTCCTGAAGTTACTGTGTTGATGTCGAGATATAGTTCTTGATATAATTCTTTATGGTCAATTTGCAGCCCTTCTTAGGCTGCCATTAAAAATGTCCATTTTGCATCAATTACAATAATTGCTGCTAATTTATTGATTTTTGTCTCAAACGGATGGAGCATTATGACAGGAACACTTTTATGTGCAAATATTTTATATTTTGAAATTACCTTTAACAAATGATATTGGATTACAGCAGTATTCATTGTTTTGTTCTCCTTTAAACCTGGTAGCTGCTCAGGCAACATTAATTATAAAAGCATTTTATTTTGAATACCATTGCACAGAACAGGCAATGTAGTCCACAAAATGAAAGATCCAAGATTTATGAAAATGCAGTTCTGCTGTTTAACAGATGGACTGAAAAACACATTTTTGCATACATTTGTGAGGACACCATCCCCCTTTTCACTGACGCAGCCCTGTAGACAGAAGGTCAGGTCGTGGCAGCTGACCACAATACGTCGACCAAAACGCTCCTCAAATGGCTTCACATCTGGCTCAATGCCTGAGAAATCCAGCCTCTAAAAAACAGACAGGGGGGAGAACAAGAAAAAATGGAAATGGGAAGTAAGAGCGATTAGAGATGATCCCGTGATGGGAAACAGCATTAGAGGTAATGCAGTGAGATGAAGAGGGGGGAGAGGGAACAGATGTAAATAGAGAATAGAGTGGGGATCAAACAGTTTAAAAAAATGCAGAGATAAATCTATCATGGGACTGGAAGGATCATTCCAGACCCTCTACCTGAGTTTCAGGGTCCAGAGTGAAGATCTTTTGTCTGCCCTCATTCCTGTTGATCTTATTGAGCTGGTCTGTCTCCCGAGCGTACTGTGGACACATGGAGCATACAGTCATTAGTGTCATCAAATAAAATCGGGAAAAAGGAATGAGGAAATTATTTTAATTTATTGGATGACATAATCGAAGACAGCAAATATTCAAACTGTTCTGATCGTGTGTGTTGTGAGGTTCATGGCTGGTGAGGCACTAACTCCTTTGGAGTCAGATTTACAATTGTAGGAACTCAAAAGGGTATCTTATTCCCAATTCAATTGGCAGCATGCATATTCACGACTGGTGATCTTACATATATAATCAACTTAAAATACCACCCCTTCGAATACTGTTTACATCTTCAATACTGTCTACATTTCTGTGTATGTTCACGTTTCCCTGCACCGTTCTCATTTCCCTGCACTATCATATCAGTATGTTTACTATTATCTATTTATTACACTAATATGAATGCACTGTGGACACTAAATTAAGAATTTCGTTGTACAGGGAAACATGTTTCCAGACTGATCATATGACAATAAACACTTTGAATCTTGAATCTAATCAGCATTCCTCTCTCTCACCCACACACCAACATAAAAACATATGTAGGAACATATTTGGCCCAGAAAGAATGTGTCTTTTGTAGCGTCAAGGGTAAATGAATATTGCAAAATTGCTATGCACCCTTCATGTGATCTAAACAGTTCACACTCATTCTAAACAAAGTATAGAGTGGTGACCCTTTCAGTTGCTTTTAAAACTTTAAATTCTGGTGCTTGAAATAATTTAATGCTCATCGTGATGAGAACAAGGAAAAGAAGAGAATGATTCACTTAAGGTATTTTTTTCAAATACTTGGATATTATATGATAGATTTTTTTTATTAAGTCTCATTTTTTTTTAATCAAACTGAAAAACACATGTGGTCTTACTTTCCATAGACAAAGTGCAACCTTGCAAAGTCTTTATTTTTTTTATTTCTCTTATTTACTTGATGCTATATTTCTAATAGAAGGACAGCGGCGACAAGCACCTGCCAGTTCAAATAAACCACCTTCTATCTGCCTCACCCTATGCCTTTTCTCTGCAGTTTATTGTCTGAACAGCTATAATAATTCTGTCACACTTGCATAAAAGACATTACACATGCTGTAGAAAGTCATTGTGTATCTGTAGAAAAATCTTGTGACGCACTGAAAACACAGAAATGACCATGTGCCATGCGGCACATTTTGCGAGGAACTGCACATTCAGAGGTGATGTGAAGCTCACCACTGCTGCACCTCATGTTTCTGCCGTGTATTTTCAGATTTACATGTGTCTGATTTCATATCAATGTGTTATAAATCAAGATACAATCCCTCGTGAAAATTTTAACTATTTTTATTGAACTCTTAACACAGTGGATAGCAGATACAAAGAGTACAACATCAGCAGTTACAAGGAAATAAAATGGGGAAAATATTTGTGATTAAAAGTAAACCTTCACCTTGACCTCAGGTCATAGGTCATTGTAATTTAAACATTCAAATTCATATATTTTAGAAGAGTTATGACTTCTCTGGCCATTGTGCTTTACATATGAGCTGCGTCATCAAAAAAATAAATAACTATACTTTGATTGTCATTTTATTTGTATTTTTGTGACTTTAAAGTATGTATTTTTTACAAAAAAACAATGCATTGCTGAACTATTTGAGAATATCAATTAAATTAAGCTTGAATACTAAGCTTGCTTTAATAAAAATGTTAATATATGGGCATGAGTGACAAATTAATTTATTTTGGGTTATCCACTAAAAAACAAGGTGAAACTGGACCAGCTGGGGCTCAACGCCTCGATGTGCAACTGGCTGTTGGACTTCCTGACGGGAAGACCGCAGGCAGTACGGGTCGGCAGAAACACATCCCGTACCATCACTGTGAACAGAGGGGCTCCTAAAGGATGTGTGCTGAGCCCCCTTCTGTTCACGCTGCTGACACACGACTGCAGACTATAGCACGCCTCCAAAAGGTACATCAAGTAAGCGGACAAAATAACTGTGGTTGGTCTCATCAACAACGGAGACTAGACCAACTGCAGGAGCGAGGTGAGCCACCTTGCTGTGTGGTGCAGTGCGAACAATCTTTCTCTGAACGTGGAGAAGACGAAGGAGATTGTTGTGGACTTCAGGAGAGAGCGCAATCAGCACACCCCTCTAACCCTCAACGATGCCCTGGTGGAGAGGGTGAGCAGCACCAAGTTCCTGGGTGTGCATGTGTCAGAGGACATCTCCTGGACCACGAACATTGTATTGTGGGCAAAGAAAGCACACCGACGTCTCTACTTCCTCCACAAGCTGAGGAGAGCCAGAGCCCCACCCCCCATCATGACCACCTTCTACAGGGGCACCATAGAGAGCATCCTGAACGACTGCATCACAGCGTGATTTGGCATCTGCACTGCATCCTGACGCAAGAACCTCCAGCACATAGTGAGAGCGACTAAGAAGATTGTCAGTGCCCCTCTCCCCTCCCCCGAGGACATCTACAACACCTGCCTTATCTGCAAGGCGCTCCTTATCGCAGGTGATCTCTTGCATCATAACTTATTTTGGAGAGCAAAAGGAAGTCTATATCAGCTGAATTACCACAATGACTTCTCGTTGGGTGTGTCCTGACCAATAATATTCATTTTGATATAGGAGCAGTGGTGTTTGTATAAGGATTTGATTCTTCAAGTCTCTTGGATGAAAGGTGAAAATGGCTTCAAGGGAAGAAATTCAAGTCCAGTTGCCACAAAAGGATTTTGACAAGAATTAAATGTGATCTGGATGACTGAGAGCCTGCATAGGCATCGAGTCTTATTGTATAATCTTGTAGTAGCAACTTGACTTGAAAATGTTTTGCATCTCATCTGAGGGTGTTACTGTTTCTGGAGACTTTTCAGTATAGAAATATAGACATAATAAAGATATTTTACACAAATTTCAAGTTGAAATTACATGCTTCTACTGCGATGAATCCTGTTAGTGAATGTGTGAATAAAATAAGAAAAAACTTTAAAAAAAGGAAGAGGCACAAAAGATCCTCTGTTATTCTATGAAACCAATATAACTGTTACTTAATGAATGTGGTTTAACTGTTGTAGTCAGAGTCAGTAAATGTCAAATCTTATTCTATCAAAACACAACAGACTTGTCTCATGGCACTTTACATTATAGCAGGTGTGGACCACATTCTTTAAAATGATTTGCAGACACACAAACATTCCCCCATGAGCAAGCACTAGGAGACAGTAGCAGGGGAAAAACTGTCCTTTTACTAGGTGAAACCTTGGAAAGATCTGAGCTTGGAGTAGAAAGCGAGAAAAGCACAGAGACAGAAAGCAAGAGTGTGATAGAATCAGGTGTGGTATGAGGGTTTGGTTGGGTTGGGTTGGGTTGGGTTGAGTTGGGAGGGACAGGCACGAACAATCTATGTGTATATACACATATATATCTATGTATATGTGTATATATATATATAGATATATATATATTTTATTTTATTTTTATTTTTTTTTCCTTTTCCCTCAAATGTTGCTGCTGCAACACCCGAATTTCCCCTATGGGGATCAATAAAGTATTATCTTATCTTATCTTATCTTATCGTACAAGGTTCTGGTGACATAATGCAATAATGGCTTCATTATTCATGGGCGCCTGGCAAGACAGCTGCAGTAGATGAGGCCAAACTCACTCCGTGAAATGAGAGAGGGACTCAGGACAATCACATGTTGTAGATGTGATCGTTGACATTAACACATTTTTAACATATCTATTTCTTACTATTGGTCAATGTATTTTTTTTACCGAGAGGCTACACGCTTTATCATAGAAATTCAGCTAAATGAATTATAATTTATATCAGGGCAATAGAAAAAGACTAAGTTTTGGTTGGATCATACTTTTGGAGCAGCAGAAGTAGTAGGAGAAACAAGAGATCAAAAAAGGAGAGGATTTATTCCAGTAATGGAAACAGTAAAGGTGAAAAAAGCAGGCAGGATAAAACAGGTGTAAAAGGGCAATGGAGGAAAGACAGAGAACTAAATTTAAGGAGATGAAGTGGTTAACTTTCCAAAGGTAAAAAACAGGACGTATAGGCAGAAGAGGATGACAGAAAATATAATAACTGGAAAAGATGCTGGGATGGTAGAATATACAGGACCATGTTAATCTTAAAATGAAATGCCACTTGTGCTTAAGTATGAATTCTAGTTTTGTTTCGACAATCAAACATTCATTCATGGTCCATGCTGCTGATTCTGCATTCAACATTGTACTGGGGACATAGCCAATCCCGGATGTAACCAGTTAATAGCAGGGATAAACCTCGACCAGCTACCAGTCAATCACAGGGCCATGTATAGACATTCAGTAGAACCATTCACATGCTCAATCAAAGTATGTTTTATGTAATAACCCCTTCCTTTCAAATCAATGTTTGTTAACCACTTTTTCAGTTAGCTCAGTAAATTTTGTTTCTAAATGTTTCAAAAGTTTGTATTGACGTAAAAATTGACAAATTCAAGTTAAAGAATTCAAGAATGAAATCTGATTCATTCATAACATTTTATGTAAAGTGTTTGTAAAATGCAATACTTAAATGTTATCTTAACAGCAGTCAACTGGCCTGTGATTGAAATGCAATACCTTCATAAGTTCAGGTTGTAAGTTCCTCCCCATACTCTCCAGGAGGCTCTCGCCTTTACCCTGGCTGGCGGGGTCATCATCTGATTAAGCAGGAAACAAAAAAAAACTAATCAGGCCTGAAAGTATATTTCGTGGAATACTCCTTTTAAGACAATTTGGAACAATTCTCAACTATCTACTGAGCCCAGGTGACAATTGAGTGAACTCAGTGCCGATCATCTTTGTGGAATATTGTCTTATGACCAGAGTAATAATAATAATAATAATAATACATAGAGGACATTATACAAGAAAAATCCCTCCTAAACTTGAAAAGGCAAAGAGTTCCTCTCTGTCACAGTTTCAGGGATGGACCAAGGCACCAACACAAGACCCGGTACCCAAAACATTTATGGTTTTCAAACTAGGTTTACTTTGAGAGGAGAACAGGTCCGTTTACAGGAAGGAGGGCACTGAAACAATAACGGGGGGGGGGGGGGGGGGGGGGGGGAGAGTGAGTAGAACATCGCGGGGGGGGGGCGGGACTGGGCGGGGGTTGGGCGTGTGCATGTGGCCCGGCCTAGGTGGTTGGGGGGGGTCGCGGCGGGTGGGTGGGGGGG
>CAAKHD010013592.1:0-15954 GCA_901007705.1 Fistularia tabacaria | reverse complement strand
GGCGGGGAGGTGGAGACAGTAACAGGGGGGGCGCTGCACAGCTGGGCGTTGGACTGTGACAAGGGTCCTGGCCAAGCTCGTCTGATTGGGAGACGCATGGCTGTGTGGAAGGTGCTGGCCTCCACCGACCACAGGGAGAAACGGGGATCCAGGCAATATCAGGGGAAGTGGCAGCCAGGCACGGTGCACTGGTTTACATCACCGTTATTTACAAGAACCAAGGGAGTTCTCTTACATTTCAATAACAGTATAGACTAGTTTGTGTATCTCACCAAGGGAACAATCCTGTGTCTCTGCCCCATTCCTCCTCTCCTGGCAAGTGTCACTGCTGGTCTGCAGAGCCTGTTTCAATGTTGCCACCCATTCCTCCATTTCTACTTCACTGTCTGCAGCCAGGAAGTGGCTGTAGCGTTCTTGCATCTTCAGCTCAAAGCCATTGCGGCGCATCTTAGGGCTCTGAGAAGTGAAAATAGTGTGTGATTTTTAAACACTGTCTGCCCGTCCAAGCTGATTTTCATACATTTTCCATTTTTGATTGAGGTAAGAGAAGTGTTTTTCAGAAAGATTTTTCTTTTGATTTGAAACCTATTTTAGTTTTTTAAATTTTCAATATAAGTTTATGCGAAAACAAGATTAATACACTAATTATAATGGTTCTTCTCAGTTTTATTTCACCTAATGCAGATGTTAATCTTGAGTCTTGAATCTTAATTCAAGATTGGTATTTGGTTTAAATTACATTTTATTTACAAAATAAGTTATAGACCTGCAGTGCATATCAAACAGATCCATTAGCCAGACTGAGTTACCGTACTCCTTTCACCTCCTGACAATGTTAATCAAACAGAGAGCTTCCTGGCTGCCTCTCCATTCAGTGCAGACCTTTGCGTGATGACAATGCATAACAAGCACACAAAATTTCAAAGATACATTTTTAAGGTAGAATGAAACAATACTGTGGTTAATCCCCTCAAAAAACAAAGCATCTTAAAGCCTATGAATCATAGGAAAAGCAGCAAACAATGATTTTCAAAAAAAGAGACCTTGTGCCAAGAACTGGAAAAGTGAAATTAATTGGACAAATCGTGTTAATCTGAGGGAAAGGATAGGTAAAGATTGTGTTTTTTTCTACATATTTTTTAAGCAATAGTTCATTGAAAACATTCCAGCTTTTTTTACCTGAATGACATCAATACAGGAGTCCAGGTAAATGGACCCTTTGGTTTCCTTGCAGTTTTTCTCATCCTTGTATGAGTTGAGGATGTAGGAGCCATCAGGCAGCTGGGACAAGTAGAAGTAGCGCCTCTTGAACACCTGGAGTTAAGACACGTATTTTTGCTTTCTGTTTGCTGATATAATTATCATTTCCAGAAGGGTAATAAAATCAGGATTCAGTGTATACAACACATAAAGATTCTGATGGAGCTAAGGTTCAATTGCAAGATGTAAAAAAAAGAAAAAAAAATTCCAGGCCAAAATTCTCAAAAAAACACTGAAGAATATAGAGAGTAGTCTAGTTTGAATTTTTCCTGGGGCAATTCAAACCTACATGGTGTCTGAGTAGCAGACAGTCTTGTGGTGACTCACCCTCATTGAGACAGAAAGACTGCTGTTGATGTTGGCTTTCTGAAGCCAGCCCTGCTTCATGACACCCCCCCTCTGGGAGCACAGTGATGACGAGTCCTACCACCACAAACAAATAGTAAATATCAATCAATTCAAGTACGTTCATTCATAAAGAGCCCCCATTAAGCACTGACATGATGTTGCTGCAAATAAAAATGGTTTAGCCCATGAGAAATACCAGCAGTTCTGATCCCAACCGTATCTGTATTCATTCGAATGTCTTTGTTTGGTTCCTCATCCTAATTAGCCACAGCACCTTGCATACCTATTGTGGAACTGCCAGTTGCATAGGACATTGTCTCTCAGGGTGCAAGCATTAAAACACTTGAAGGTATTTTCCAATCCATATAGCCGTGTTTCAACGCATGAAAAGCCAGAACTTGATCCTGACAAGAAACCTTTCGCTGACATTGAGCAAGAAAATGTGGTACGTTTGAAGGGGTATGTTTCTATCCATGGTGCCCAGTTTTGTTCATGTGCTTCCATTTGTCTCCAGCTTCAATCTGTAATCAAATAGACTAGTTTTTCTACCCTTAGACCATCCATGCTTTCAGAGGACATTTCAGAGGACATTGTCAACTATTGACAATGCACACCTTACCCGACCCTTCCTTCGATTGCACATGGCAGTGTTATTAGAAATGTCACCGCCTCGCAAACATCCCTGATTCTTGAGTTTTATTTTGATTTATTGTATGTCCCTGTAGGGAAACATGGAGGTTTTCATAATGCACATCTGTTTCTATTGCTAAGCTGCCACCAAAAACGGCATGTCTTAATCTTATCCACTTACTTTTCAACAATACTGAAATTCTGTTTATTGTTGTGACAATTTTTCCACTGCAGATTGTGTGTCAAATTCACTTAATTTTTAAATCAATCTCTAGGCATCTTGGTATCCAATCCTCGAGTCACTACCTTATCATGGTGGAGGGAGTTGTGTGTACCAGTGATCCCAGGAGCTAAGTTGTTGGGGGCTTTCTGCCCCTGGTAGTGTTACCCAAGGCAAACAGGTTGCAGGTGAGGGACAAGACAAAGCATCGCTCAGAAGACCTGAATGATGAAAACAATAAATTGATCTGGTTTTCCCTTGCCTGGAGGCGCGTCACCAGGGCTCCTCCCTAGAACCTGGTCTTGAGATGGGGCTTGATGGCAAGTGCCTGGTGGCCGGGCCTGCTCGGGCACGCTCAGCCCAAAAGGTCAACGTGGGTCCCCCTTCCCTTGGGCCTACCACCCATGGGAGGGGCCATGGGGGTCAGGTGCAATGCGAGCTGGTTGGTGGCTGAAGTGGGGGACATGGAATGCTACCTCTCTTCAGGTGTAAGGAACCTATGTTGCTGGCGCACAAGGCTGAGAGGTTCTGGCTGGACTCAGTCGGACTCATTGCCTCTTGAGAGCAGTTGGACTCTTTTCTCCTCTGGAGTTGCCACCAGTGAGAGGTGCTAGGCAGGTGTGTGCACACTGATTGCCCCCCGACTCGGCATCTGTATATTAGGGTTCAACCCAGTAGATGAGAGGGTAGCGTCTCTGCCTTCGGGTTTGGGGGAGGGGTTCTGACTATTGTGCGTGCCTATGCATCCAACAGCAGTTCAGCCTACCCACCCTTTTTGGAGTCCCCAGAGAGGGTGCTGGAGAGCACTCCTGTCTCCCTTGTCTTACTGGGGGATTTCAACACTCACGTGGGCAACGACTATGGGACCTGGAATGGCATGATTGGGAGGAACAGTCCCCAAAATCTGAACCCAAGGGATGTTTTGTTAGTGGACTTCTGTGCTCATCATGGACTCTCCCTAACAAACACCATTTGAAGTCATAAAGGTGTGCAGATGTGCATTTGGCACCAACACACCATAGGCCACAATTCAATGATCAACTTTGCAGTTGTGTCATTGGACTTTAGGTCTCATGTTCTGGACACTTGGTTGAAGTGAGGGGCAGAGCTGTCAACCGATCCCCACTTGGTGATGAGCTGGCTCCGATGGTGGGGGAGGATGCTGGTCAGATCGAGTAGACCAATCATATTGTGAGGGTCTGTTGCGAATGTCTGGCAGAGTCCCCTCTCAGAAAGAGTTTCAACTCCCAACTCCAGCAGAGCTTCAACTAAGTCCTGACGGAGATGGGGGACATTGAGTCCGAGTGGACCATGTTGTGCTGTGGCCATGACTGTCTGTCCAGGCACTAACCACGCGCTGGTGGACCCCTGCTGTGAGGGATGCTGTCAAGCTGAAGGAGTCCTTCGGAGCCTTTCTGGCCTGTGGGGCTCCAGAAGCAACTGACAGGTACCGGCAGGCCAAGATGCACGCAGCTTTGGTGGTTGATGAGGAAACTGTGGTGTGGGAGGAGTTCGGTGAGGCCATGGAGAACGACTGCTGGAGGGCACCATGGAGATTCTTGTCCACTGTCCAGCGACTCGTGGGGGAAGCAGTACATCGTTAACTCTGTGTGGGGAGGACGGGCTGCTGACCTTAACTCAAGATTTTGTGGATCGTTGGAAGGAATACGTCCAAGGCCGTCTCAATCCTGACAACACGCCTTCCAGTTCCTTAAGGCTCTGAAAATTGTAGGGCTGTACTGGCTGACACGCCTCTACAATATTGCGTGTAAGGCGGGCGCAGTGCCTCTGGATTGGCAAACTGGGGTGGTGATCCCCCTCTTTAACAAGGGGGATCAGACGGTGTGCTCCAACTGCAGAGGGATGACACTCCTCTGCCTTCCTGGAAAAGTCTACTTGGGGGGGCTGGAGAGGAGGGTCCACCAGGTCGTTGAACCTCACACCAAGGAGGAGCAGTGTGGTTTTCACCCTGGTCAGATGACCAGCTTGATACCCTTGGCAGGGTCCTTAAGGGTGCATGGGCGTTTGCCCAACCAGTCTGCATGTGTTTTGTGGACCTGGAGAAACCATTCGATTGTGTCCTGCGCAAACCCTGTGGGGGGTTCTCCAGGAATATGGGGTACCGAACCCTTTATTGGGGGCTGGTTGGTCCTTTGTATGATCGTGTCAGAGCTTGGTCCACATTGCTGGTTGTAAGTCATATTTATTTCTGGTGAGGGTTGGACCATGCAAGGGCTGCCCTTTGTCACAGGGCTGCCCTTTGTCATTCTGTTCATAACTTTTATGGACAGAATTTCTAGGGGCAGCCAGGGTATTGAAGGGATTTGGTTTGGTGTCCTCAGAATTGGGTCTCTGCTTTTTGCAGATGATGTTGTTCTTTTGGCCTCGTTGACCACAGTTTGCAGCTGAATGTCAAGCAGCCGGGATGAGGATCAGCACCTCCTAATCCGAGACCATGGTTCTCAGCCAGAAAAAGGTGTGGTGCCCACTCCAGGTTGGCGAAGAGATCCTGCCTCAATTGGAGGAGTTCAAGCATCTCGGGGTCTTGTTCACAAGTGAGGGAAGGATGGAGCGAGAGATCAACAGGGGATGGGTGTGGTGTCAGCATTAATGCAAAATCTAAACCGTATGCATTGTTGAAGAAGAAGCTGAGCCAAAAGGCAAAGCTCTCAATTTACCAGTCAATCTACATTCCTACCCTCACAAGGAACAAGGTCACTTATTCAAGCGGCAAAAATGAGTTTCTCCACAGTGTCTGGGCTCTCCCCTCATGAGCTCAGTCATCTGGGAGGGGCTCAGAGTAGAGTTGCTGCTCCTCTATGAGGAAAGGAGCCAGATGAGGTGGCCCAGGCATTGGATCAGGATGCCGCCTCGACGCCTCCCGTGTAAGTTGCTCCGAGCATGTCCAACCAAGAGGAGGCCGTGGGGAAGACCCAGGACACGCTGGAGGGACTTTGTTTCTAGGCTGGCCTGGGAGCGCCTTGGGATCCCCGAAGAAGAGCTGGACCAAGTGGCCGGGGAGAGGGAAGTCTGGACCTCTCTGCTTTGGCTGCTGCCCCCATGACCTGACCCCAGATAAGCGGCAGAAGATGGATGAATGGATGGATGGCATCTTGGTATCAAGTTTGGGTAGTGATAAAGTGGTAATGATCAAAAGGGTATCTAAATTTAATAATGTTGCAAAAAAGGTCCTATAGGGGAGGACTGAAACTTGATCATTTCAGCAATTTGTTTTTACTGCCTCTGTATTACCACTAAAAAGTTAAGTTCAGCAGTGACAATCTGCACAGTCACTGGCTATTAACGGAATGCTGGCTGAAATTAGAGGGCAAAAAAGGGAGCAGCACTTTTATTTTATGCTCGATGAATTATGTGAGGCATTGGCTCTGTATGTTTACGGATCACCATGTGAATCACCATCACAAAATCAGGAGCAATATATTTATATTTAATTAATAGCATCTAAGGACCAATCTGTTTTATGCAGTCTGGCCCCAGTCTCATGTTTTGGTTCATTTTTGATTATTCGAATCTGCATAGTGCCATGTTTTACATTTCATTTGTATAATTTATGTACTAATATTACAATTTGTGAGTATACTTAATAACAAGACAAAAAAATGTACATTGTATATATGTGTGTGTGTGTGTGTGTGTGTGTGTGTGTGTGTTTGTTTGTTTGTGTGTGTGTGTGTGTGTGTGTGTGTGTGTGCGCACATAACAACATAACATAACATATTTCATCCCTACAAAGACGATGCAGTAGCAATATAAGCATGCACAATTCAGAGAGGCAATGGTGGAGTCCGCTCTACAACCTTCCCATCATGGTTGCCTAAGTACTTATCATTTTTCAATTAAACCATTTCTCCGTCATAGTTTATCCACATGAGCCTGGAGGGCAACATGAGGAAGATCAATAACAGTTATTTATAGGACATTTATGTAAGGCTTCTGATTTCACTGCTCTACACTGAGTGGGATCACACAGTCTGCTCTACTCAGGGACCACATGTCACTGAGACTATTCTCAACATGGCCTCGAGGTTAAAACAAGTGCACACTGGACATTGATACTCTCTTCACAATTTTCAGCATATCGAGGCAAAATGACCCAGACAATTATATGTCTAATCTTCAATGACCAAAAAGATTGAAGCATTTATTTCAATTTCCAAGTAGGTTTAAGAACACAGTGATAAAACTATATCAGAATGTTAGAATCTGGGGTTGGGGAAGCAAAGTCAATAGTTTGTCCTGCCTGCCGCAATCCATATTGTGATCCAGCAGCAATCAGGATGCTGGACTCACCTCGTCTTTGGCATCTTCATCGATCTCAAACACATGAGCTGGCAGCTTGTCTGTCTTCAGGCCTTTGCTTTGAAAGGACAGTGAGAAAGGGTCAGCAGTCTTCTATGAATGAGCTTCCTTCTATGCTAATTATCTTTTCGGCTCTCTTTTCGAGAATAATACATCAAACTGCTGCCTGACTGTTTTCTGAATTCCTTGCATTTCAATATATCCGTTGTCACCTGCTGCAGTCTAATTTTCTCACAGGAATTCCAGTAGTATATTTGGGAATGTTAAACACGTCTCTTTCACTCAGATTTATTGTTGGAGTGCAGCTGTACCTATACAAATAATTTACTTGGCAACCGTTAACATCACTATAATATGAACATCTGGAAAATCTGGCAGGACCTTGCACTTTCAATTTGAGTGCAGTATTTCCTTTATTCTGCTGAAGCATAAGAATTTCCTTAACATAAATGACCACTGATTTGTTGAATGGTCTCTTCCTACTCAGCAGATGAGAGTAAATCTCTTATATTCCCTACATACTGAGTATAGCAGTCATAAATGTTGATCTGAGCCACGTTCACTTCTGTCAATTCTATCTGGCTTACCTTTGCAACATGCGGAAATCACCAGAGTAAGCCTCATATTTGTAGTTGATTACATGCCAGTCAGTGTTGTACATCTTGATGCACTGTTAAACAGGTCAAACGAAACAAGGGTTAGGAACAGCATACATGCGCAAATACCAACCAAGTAATGAAAGGAAAGGGACCTTACCACACGCGCCATTCTTTCCTCTGAATCTGACTAACTGAGGTACACAAGGGAGTTGGTTCCTTTTTTTGTTACATTTCACATTGTTTTTTTCACAAAGGCTTAAAAACTAACCCTCCCATGACTTTAAAAATTGTTTTATTGGACAGATTGCTTATTTTACTCAGTGCGAGGCCACAAGCAGAAATCCTCTTTTAAGTAAGCTGAATGGCTCTTTGTTGAACAAATGACAAGTGAGCCTGGATCTGTTATACTGAGCCTGGAATAACAGCAGAGTATTTCCACAGCATGCCAGAAAAGTCTGCTTTTCATTGCTGATACAACATATCATCAGTGCATCATGTGTTTACGATTGGCCGGCCTAGTTTGTTACTGTTTTATGAGCTGCAAGTAAACAAAACTGAAAATGATGAATGCTGGTGCGAAAACATCTTATTGTCTTGAGCTTTTCATTATTTCATCAAGCACACAGGTACTTTAAACTACTAACCTTTTTTCTGGTTTTAATTTCATTATGTTAACTATAAGACATTATATTTTAACTGAAATACTTCAAAAGTCATTTTTCTGGGGGACAAACGGGCTAAACATCATTGCCACAGATGTTTGACTCAGAAAGAGGCCAAGCCATGCACATCGGATCGGCGGGATATACTACCTCTTTGGCAAAAAGACTTTTGGCTTCCCCCTCAGCATTCTGGGGCACTGAGGGAACAACAGTCCTTCTCTGCCGAGAGATCTGCGACTCCTGTGTGCATGTACATACACAAAGAGACATAAAAAAATATATCTTAGACATGCACAGTATTGTTGAATGGTGGTTTATTTTCTCAAAATAATATCACAGCAGATCACAGAAACTAACCAATAGGACCAGATAAAGAGAAAGCAAGTGAGAAAACAGATGACTGTCCACATATTCTCTGCAGGGAAAAACTAGACAAAGTGTAATACAAGCCTCTAAACAAAACCACATGTTTAAACCAGCACGAGTAGATATATAAAGCAGAGGTACCGGGCTGGATTGTATTTGATTGGTCAGGCCACTCAGACTACACCATAAATATCTGATCCTTGAGTATTGAGGATGAAAAAATGATAAATGACCAGAAATCTTTCTTTAGAAAGTAATATTCTGCTGCTGGTGGATCCAAACCATCCATCCATCCATCCATCAGTCTACGCTTATCTTACACTTAGGGTCGTGAGAGATGCTGGAGCCTATCCCAGCTGTCATTGGGCAAGAACTGGGGGACAGCATGGACTGCTCATCAGTCAATCGCAGGGCCACACATAGAGACAAACAGCCATTCACTCTTTCATTCACACATAAGGGCAATTTTCCTCATTTTTGCTGCTGGATCCCATTTGATTCAAGTTTCCATGAAATCTATGTTGTATTATCAGCTTAATAAGGCAAATAATAAAATAGTTGTCATAATTATTATTGTTGTTGCTGTTGTTACTGTTAATATTATCATTATAGTTGTTATTATTGATATTATTGATCTTCTTTTACTTTCAGCTGCTCTCTTCAGGGGGCGCCACAGCAAATCGACTACCTCTATCTAACCCTATTCTCTTTATCCTGTATCTCTGTACGTTATTGATATTATTGATATTAACATTAATATTTGTATCAACATGACAGTGTTGGTCGGTTCAGGTACTGCAAGCCTGCATTTGCAGCAACAAGAAGCAACTGATGGCAAAGATAATGATGGATTTATCTTTTCTGAGAACTTTTTATACATCATTTGTAACCAACAGATTGTCACTAAAAAGGATAGCAAATCACAGTGTGAGGCAACATTAAAATTGCAATACATTGTGTCTAAACTATTATGATGATAAATTTACAAAGCAACAAAAACAGGCTTTATATCAATTGTTTTCCAACCCCTGATCATTTACATTTTGATGATTTAAAGTTATACAAACAATATGGGAACACAACAGAAATGCAGCTTCAATGCCATGTGTATGCCTTTATAAATCTGCTGAGATGCTCTCCAGCACTTTTGTTGAAAATTCATGAGCGTGGAAACTGGAGTCAGGGAGCATGGGAGGTAATCATGAGGGGACTCACCGAAACATCATCAACAGTGCAGAGCAGCAGGTCTCTGTGGGGGTCACTGTGGATCTGAGCCTTTCTCTGAAGTACCACAGCCTCATAATCCAGAGGCTCAATTATCTTTGGTTTCTCCTAAGAGGGAAGACAGGAAGATAGAAATAACAGTAGATCATGTGATCATTCTCTCTTTGGCTACATCCCTGCTGTCTGAAAAAATAATAAATAAATTTTTTTCTTTTTATCACCAATGCAACAGCAGAGCCACAAGGGATTACAGATAGTGTTGAGAGGGCTGGCATGATACAGGTCTCTAATGATTGCGGGTAAATTGAAAAAGTATGACAAAAGTATCAAGTATTAAGTACGCAAAATCAAAAAGGGTAAAAAATGTAAAAGGGGAGAAATAAAACTTCATTGTAATATTTGAATTAATAACTACTGAATGTGCCTCTACTAAATAGCAGCACACATAAAAGTGAAACTAAATATAACATGAGGCCCGAAACAACTTCTGGTTTTGAGTTTCGTAGAGAAGAGCTTGATATAAAGAACCTCACTTACAGAAGAGGCACACAAGCTAAACATGATGATCAAAAACTAGGGCAAGTTGCAATCACATGCAAAAAGCTAAACCATTTGGAAAGACTGAGAATTTAATCCAGGAAAATGCCACTTTAAGCTCAAGCTAAGCAAGTCAAGACGGCAATGAACATTTCAGAAGAATTTAGCCAGGAATATTTCATACCTTTGGAAATCTGGAAATTCTCTGCTAGAACTTAGATTAAAGTGTTGTGGGTTAAAACAATGTCTGGCTGCACAGTAAGAGTTTGTAATTAATGGAGTTAACACCCCCTTTTGAATATCCTGGTGTCTTTGCTTGACTAAAGGAAAGATAATTCTCCTTTTCCATGTTCTCTAACCAATAATTTGGCTAGAGCAGTGAGCTGGATGCATGCTAACTGAGGATTTTTTCCACCAGACCCGGGCTTGTCCACAAACCTGGAGCCTTGAATTTTTGGACTACTATCCTCAATAAAACATTTTTAAAAAGATCTAGCCTTTGTGATAATTCAAAGCCCGATGCCTCTTCACATGTAAGACTATTAGAGAGAAGAGCTGCAGCAAAACACAACAAACAAGTATCAGTGGACATTCAACAAGACTGCATCCCCACCCAAAGCAGCAGCTCTGCTTCCTGTCATGTGCAACTATCATAACCGCAGTGCTACAAGTCACAGGCAACCGCTCAGCAGCAGTACTGATCATGTTACACACCCACAGAGAGAGAGTAAGAGGGGAAGCTGGCAGGAAAGCAGGACGGATTGACAGTGTTCTGCTTTTTGGAGGAATAAAGAAGCCTAAAATAAGCATGTTAAGCCATACATATTAAGAAAGAAAAAGATGCTGTAATACTGAAATCCCCATCATTGGACATGCTTTCTCCTCTTTTCTGGGCTCAAACTGCTCATTGAATACAATACGCGAGTCCCACTGAGCCTCCTGGGGACTGATGATGATGTTAGTGATGGGGCATTTCCAAATGTTTGTGTCCCATTATAGCAAAGCAGATGTAAAGACATGACCAGGTGGAATTTGTTGAGGCATTAAACTATAGATGGGCACACACATTCTGATACTGAAGTCTCACTGTCCCACCACTGACCCCTTTAAGCGCTCCAACCTGTCAATATGTGAGCTGGATGCACACCAAGGGAGCTCATGACATGACATCACAGAATGGAAGCCTGTCAAGCCTCCTATGTCCTTATGAAAGAATTTCAAGCTCCTTGTAATGCAGCATATCAAACTGAATGGTGAATACAAGCCAATGGTGATGAAGGGTGAATACAAGATATTACAGTAATAAATACAACCATTCCTCTATCCCCTATTAGTTTGACAAACATGTCAACATTGATTGGATCTCATGTGCCATTATGTTCACCAACACATCCCATTTGTTGCATTGATCATCACTCAACTCTTCAATTTTCAGCAAAGTAAAAATGAATAATAAATAACACTCCACCTTAACTATTTTGCACACTGACTACATTTAATTTAGGTAAGTTGATAAAATTTTGCTGAAAGCAAACATGTACAAATACTTGATATATAATGAATGATTTAATTTCATCATTTGGAAACCATAACAGCTCTTGCTCTTAAAATTTGCAAAGGCCAGGCCCAACTGTGACTTCAAAAATGCAAAGATAATGAAATCTAGACAATTTCATCCAAGACTATAAAGAGATATTCTATTGAGACCTCCAAATCGTAACACATTCAAAAATGCTGGGGAGAGTCTAGAAAAGTCTGAACTGATGAGAAAAATGTGATTTTTCTTACATCCTTCAATGCTAAATTTCCTAAGGCAGAAGATACCTTTCTTAAAGTTTTTGTGTGATATTAAAACTTTTTTTTTTCACTCCCTCCTCCAAGAAAAATCCTTTGTGACACCTCTTGAATCCAGTCAGCCTTGTGAGTGTTGAACCAGGAAGAGACCAGGTGACAGATAATGCCAAGAGGCATTGTTTCAGGAAGTTTTGAAAATAAAATGTCACTGGTTAAGTAGATCACCTGGAGTCACACCTGGAGTCTTATCACATCTCCCTTTTGGACTCCAGCAGGATAAAAACAAGTGACAATGATCAATGTAATGACTTTCTGTTGAAAGTGTCAGTGTCATTCCAGGGAGCCTGTTTTCACTTAAAAAAAGTGTGAGAAGTATTTTAATCCAATAGTCTGTCTGGAATGAAATGGATTTACAACAGATACACATACAAGAATGGTAAAATCAAATAGTTAAGTGTATTCATAATGATTGGCATTCTCTCATAACTGGGTACTTATACACTATCAACCAAAAAAATATCTTGTTATTGTGTTGTAAATTGTTTGTCAGTTTTATATGATACCTTGCACAGTCAAACACTATGGATAAGTATTTATATTGCCCAGCCATAGAATTACATAATATCAGTTAATTGTTGCCAAGTGATTCAAAATGTTTGTGATGTGGGATTATGCGGACCTGATTTTTTAAAATTATCCAGACATGCCAGAATTAAATTTTCATCCTGAATGTAGAAATATCAAAAAAGAATTAATACTTAAAGTAAAGTTGTGCAAAACTCTATCTTGGCTTCTGCTTGGATTACACAGGACTTTCTTTTTCACTGTTGGATCCAAAATGAAAAAATATTATAAGCGCCAAATTTAAGGGGGCAAAAGCGACAAGAATGAGCATGCACAGATGGCCACAAACACACAGAAGCATGGTACAGCATGCCTAAGGGAATCACCATGAAAATATAAAAAGAAGTGCTTGTTCTCTGTTACCATGTCAGGCTTGACTCAATATCTGAGCTGCAAAACCCTGCAACTCAAGCAAGACATGACAACCTGATATAATACATTGATACAAATAACAGTTTGCATCTAATCAATAGGCTTGCAAACTCTACTGCGTCACACCTCTCATGATGATCATCATGAGATTCCGGCCTAAACCCTGGGGGAATTTAGTGTATCTTCTGGCTCCATGCTCTCACACACCCCAAGATGTATGACAGCTGTGTTTTGGCTCAAAGCTGCAATTTGTCCCATCATGAGGACAAGAATGGCTACTGTATGGCATTCCTTACACCCGAAATAAATACATAAAGTCAGTCAGCTATGCTATGGCCTGTTAATATCATGCTTTTGACAATACTGATAATGAATTCACACGCATATACGCACACATATTGCTGTATCAGCAGGAGCCAATTTAAGTAGAACCACTACGCTTAATCCCTCATTACTTGGATCAGTTACAAGCCACCACCACTATCTATATAATGGAAATCATTCCTATAAGAAATATTATGTATATGAATAAAACAATAATGCACATAAACAAAAAGAGACCTGAATCTAAACATAGAGTTTTCCCCCAGCTGATTGAATAGGCGCACTGCTCAGACAAGGCAAGAAAAGGGGAACCATTCTCGAGCTGTCCAACTGGCATTGCTCCTTATCCGCCAGCACACAAAAGGAGTAGCGGTAGACTGAAAGTCATGTGTTCCTGTAGACAATGCCATATACCCCAATGCCACTCATTAAAAGCAATAATATGAAAACGGCAGTCAAACAACATTCATATTTACGCATCTGTGAACGCAACATTTAACGTTACACTGCAGTCAAATGTGCATCACTACCAGCGCTTTTCTTTAAGGGGAAAACCACTAAACGAAACAAACGAATAAACAAACACACAAAAAGACCGGGAATGATAGGAGAAACTGTGTGAAAACAAAAATAGCATATTTGCTCCAGAAAGATGAGAGGGGAATCTCACTGACATGCTGAGAAAAGACTAGATGTTAGCTAAAATGACCGCCGTCGGTCCTCGGGCAACATTCAAGCCGTGCTCACCACCAGGTCCACGGTGCTCCTTACAGCTTCCGACACGCTCTGCCTTACTTCAGCGGCCGTCCCCGGTTTGCTTAGCCTCTTGGTGAATTTCCGTACCTCAGACATTGCGTCCTTACGGTTATAGCTGGCTAAATGCTTCCCGGTGTGGCTGCGAGCATGCCGCTGTACAGAACGCGTCGGCTGCGCCGTTGTGTGACAGCCAGATGTGGGCTGTTTTGGAGGTCGATCGGCCAGGGGTTGGCGTCGCGAGGCGGGGCCGTTGCAACTGCTGCTGATGAGAGGGGAAAAAAAGAGATGAGTGACAGTGCGAGATGCTGCACTCTCGCATGTTTCCGCTTGCCCTCAGTGGAGCGGAGTCAACGATCGAAGATCCTCTATTCCAGGATTAGTTGATACATTAAAAGATTAATTTTGAACGACTTCGACAATAATTTACAATAAAAACTTTATCGGACACACAAAGTACGTGAACTAAAATCTTTCAACCTGCTTTTACAATGATTAAAATGTTTCTTCATTTAGAAACATCTTATATCTTATGTCGAACTCCAACGATCCCCATCTTAAAGTTCGGGTATTACTGGCAAATTTGAGGTAAAATCAGATTTAGTTCAAGGTAATTTATTTTATATTGCAAAGTAACATCTTGCGTTTTTTGTAATTCCATGCAAATTCTTGGTTTATTTATTAACATTTATTTCCAATTCCTTTACGTTTTGAAGATTATTGATGGTGGTGGTATTGATACCATGTTATTTATGGCACTTTCTCATAATCTTACAAATTAAATTATATTTGATTTGGGTAACTGTCAGTTATGACCTTTAAAGTTATTAATGGTTTAAAGACAAAAAAAAGTCAGCATTTCTGCTTGTAACGAAGTCCATAGTTTATGAATGCAATGTCTGCATTTGTATAAGTACTATTTTGAATTTAATAATGACTTGTATGCTCAATTGGACAGTCAGGAGGGAGAGAATGATTTATACAGGTTGGCAAAACAGAGAGATAGAGATGGAAAGGATGTACAGCAGGTCTGGGTGATTCAGGATAGAGAGGGAAATGTATTGACAGATGCTAGAAGAGTTGTGGGAAGATGGAAAGAGTACTTTGAAGAGTTGACGAATGAGGAAAATTAAAGAGAGGGAAGGAAAGAAGAGGTGACTATTGTAGACCACAGAGTAGCAGAGATTAGTAAAAGTGAAGTGAGGAGGGCATTGAAGAGGATGAAGAATGGAAAGGCAGTTGGCCCAGATGATATACCTGTGGAGGTACGGAACTGTCTTGGAGGCAGCGGTAGAGTTTCTGGCTAGATTATTCAACAGGATCTAAGAGAAAGAAAAGATCCCTGAAGAGTGGAGAAGAAGTGTGATGGTGCCCATTTTTAAGAATAAGGGGGATGTGCAGAATTGCAGTAACTGTAGAGGTATAAAGTTGATGAGCCATACAATGAGGTTATGGGAGAGAGTAGTGGAAACTAGACTGAGAGCAGAAGTCAGTATTTGTGAGCAGCAGTATGCCTTCATGCCTAGAAAGAGTACCACAGATGCAGTATTCGCTTTGAGAATGCTAATAGAGAAGTAAAGAGAAGGTAAGAGGGAGCTGCATTGTGCTTTTGTAGACCTAGAAAAAGCATACGACAGGGTACCGAGAGAAGAACTCTGGTATTGTATGAGGAAGTCTGGAGTAGCAGAGAGGTATGTTAGACTGGTCCAGGACATGTATGGTGGTTGTGAGACAGTGGTGAAGTGTACTGTAGGTGAAACAGAGAAGTTCAAGGTGGGGGTGGGACTTCATCAGGGATCAGCTCTGAGCCCCTTCTTGTTTCCAGTGGTGATGGACAGGCTGACAGAGGAGGTTAGACAGGAATCTCCATGGACCATGATGTTTGGAGATGATATTGTGATCTGTAGTGAGAGCAGGGAAC
>CAAKHD010013591.1:59613-89661 GCA_901007705.1 Fistularia tabacaria | reverse complement strand
GTGTGTGTGTGTGTGTGTGTGTGTGTGTGTGCGTGTGTGTGTGTGTGAGTGTGTGTTTGTGTGAACCTCAGGGCGAGGGTGTGTGTGTGTGTGTGTGTGTTTGTGAGTGAGTGTGTGTGTGTGTGTGTGTGTGTGTGTGTGTGTGTGTGTGTGTGTGTGAGTGTGTGTGTGTGTGTGGAGCTGGCATCTGGCATCCAGCTCCAGGACATAAAAAAAGGGTACAAAAGGGAAGTGCGACGGCTCTCGTTCTCTCACACCAGAGCATGTGTTCTCGGACGGAGAAGATGTCGACTCTCCTCGTTTCACCACCTTCTCCAACCCTCCCGTCGATTTCCTTCACCTCCTTGAACCGCTGACGGGAGGTCAGTTCTCCTCGGACTCTTGGACCCGGCATGTTTGAGATCATCTCAGGAGAATCAGAAGATCCCAGATCGTAAAACCTCTATATGATCTGCAGGGGTTTGCGGCCTCAGACACAGGAAGTTCTTCCACCGCACCGTCACTTCCATAGAGATGCATCAACATCAGAAGGTGGATTCTCTTTGTCAGCGCACGCTGTCACTGTCAGCTGCTGGACTTATGTACTACCTACCGCGTATATTCACAGTTTCTACTGTGTAAATCTCCACATTTGCAGTGTATACATGCAGTTCCTACGGTGTGAATATACACTTAACACACTGGATGAATTTGCCGTAAAAACTGTAAACATAAACTGTCTTCTTCTCCTTTGGTCTTTTCCCTTCAGGGTCTCTACAGACAATCCACCTTCTCCATCTCAGCCTGTTCTTTGGATCCTCATCTCTTCATGTCCTCTCTCACTACGTCCATACATCTTCTCTCTGGTCTTCATCTAGACCTCCAATTCCTTATCTTCACTCTCCCTCCTCTGTCCATGACCCAACCATCTCTGACCTTCTCTCCAAAACATCTACCATGTCATTCCTGATCCTCTCCATCCTGGTCACTCCCCAAAGAGAACCTCCACATCTTCATCTCTGCCACCTCCAGCTCTGCCTCCTGTCTTTTCTCCAACCCATCCATCATCTCTGCTCTCACCACTGTCTCCTCCACCTTTCCTTTCCATCTGGCTGATGTTCTTCTATCTCATAGAACCCCTGACACTTTTCTCCACCCGTTCCAACCTGCTGGAACCCGTTTCTTCACCTCTTCTCCACACACTCTGTTCTCTGGACTGTTGAAGTAGTTGAAATCGTCCACCTTCTTGATCTCCAATCCCTGTAGCCTCCTCTCACCATCTCATTCACACACATTTATTCTGTCTTGCTGCGACTGACGTTCATTCCGCACCTCTGGGGATTTCCCTCTACCTCCTCCCTGCTCTCACGACAGACCATGATGTCATCTGCAAACACTATGGTCCATGGAGATTTCTGTCTCACCTCATGTCAGCGTGTCCATCACCAAGTAAAGACGAAGGTACTCCGCCTTGAACTTCTCTGTCACACCTATAGCACCCCTCACCACTGTCTCACAGCAGGCATACATGTCCTACACCAGTCCAGCATACTTCATTGTCACTCCAGACTTCCTCATAAATACCAGAGTTCCTTTTTCTAGGTCTACACAGGCACAGTTCAGCTCCCTCTGACCTTCTCTGTACTTCTCTATTAGACATTCTCAAAGCTAATACTGCGTCTGTAGTCCTCTTTCTAGGCATGAAGCCATACTGCTGCTCACAAATGCTGACTTCTGCTCTCAATCTAGTCTCCACTACTCTTTCCCATAAATTCATTGTACAGCTCATCATCTTCATCCCTCTTTTGTTACCGCAATTCCGCTTATCTCCCTTATTATTAACAATGGGCACCGTCACACTTCTTCTGCCATTCCTCAGGCATCTTCTCACTCTCTCACATCAGGTTGAACTCGACCACTGCCTCTCCCAGAAACTTCCATAGCTCCACAGGTGTCCCATCAGGACCAACTTCAATGCCCTCCTCGCTTCACCTTTCCGAAGCTCTGCGACTTCCTGGTCCACAGCGGTCACCTCTTCTACCTTCTGCTCCCTTTCGTTTTCCTGATTTATGTACTCCAGTACAGAAACACTGTGTAAGCTGTATTTCTAGAATGTAGAAGCTGCTTGTTTACACTGTAAAATCATCCCATCATGTTCGGTTATACGTGGAAATCCATATTGTACATATTCGTCCAACCACTTTCTTTTTCTGCTCGACAAAGTGAGTATGAAGGGATTCGGGTATGAATGGGCGTGTCATCACACGTCATGCGAGTCGGGTTTGTGCCTTTGCCTCCGCCGAACCCCCGGGGTTCCATCCGACCCAGGTTGAGAAGCACCGGTAAACCTGGAGGACGTGCTGACGTGCCTGAGAAGGAATTATCAACTCGCTGACGACTCGCTCGTTTTGGTGGTCTTTCTCTGCTTGTCTCTCTAGAAAAGCTTGTCTGTACCGTCAACCGGGGTCCAGTCTGTCAGGAGGATGCATCCTCTTCGGCCCAATAGAGAAACCACAGCTCTGATTGGGATTGCAGACGATATGCCGATCACTGCTGATCATTCCTGACCTTCGCTGACCTTTGCCGGTGGTTCATTTTCATTCGATGCATTATCGATAACAGAGCTTTAAACTCAGAAGGTTTATTGTCGTCCTGCTTCCTCACTCCAGAGACTCTTACCTCTGCATTGTCCAGTCGTTGTTGACCTTCACGTGGGCCGAGGGTGGAACCATCAGCCTGGGCTGTGTCTGGTTCAGGCTAAAGTGAATAGATGAAAAAATAAAAGTGACATTTTCTGCAATCCAAATTTGAAACCGGCACCCGCTTCATTATTTGATGTCCAAACTCCCCAAAGTGGCCCCAGACCAGATACTTCCCGTCCCCTTCTTCTCGGAGTACCTTCTACTTCTAAGAATCTCAGTTCAATCCTATCAGACTTTTCTTTCTCCGGACCGACTCTCCACCTTTTGAAATGAAGGAACGATGGCTTATCTTCCTTCCTTTCTTGATCCAAACGGCTGCCTGCGGTGTCGCAGCTGCGACGGACAGGTACGAATGAGTGGATCCATGAGTTAATACTGCGGCTATACCGCTTCCACCTCCGAGCAAGAAGGTCCCTGGTTGGATTCCCACTGGAGGTCCCTCCTGTGTGGAGTCTCCACGTTCTCACCGTATCTGCACGGGGTTCCTCAGGGTTCTCTGGGTTCCTCCTCCCACAGTCCAAACACCTGCAGGTTCTTAGAAGACCCTCCATTGTCCAGACCTGTGAATGAAAGGGTGAATGGTTATATAATAATAATAATAATAATAATAATAATGATAATAATTATAATGCATTTTATTTAGCTGTGGTCACTCACTTACTTTAGCATTGCTAAGACTTGAAAAAGCATAAAGGTCTATACAGTAAGAAAGCATTAAAATGTATAATCTACAATCGACATCTATGATCTGTCTGTGATCAATAATTACAACTTAGATGAGATAAATAAAATAATAATATAAAATACTGCTAAAATTCTCTTACATCACCTCCATCTGCCGTCTTATCTATTCTTATCTATATTTTCTTGAAATTTTGGCAAAATAATGGACTCAATTCAAGAATATTTAATCAAATTGGAACAAAAAAATCAACAAAAATAACTTCCTACCTCGTCTCAGCCAGAATGAAAGGAAAGGTGGAGGAGACAGGGAAATTTGTTTGTCACTGCAGCAAAACGATAAATATAAATATAAATATAAATATAAATATAAATATAAATATAAATATAAATATAAATATAAATATAAATATAAATATAAATATAAATATAAATATAAATATAAATATAAATATAAATATAAATATAAATATAAATATAAATATAGAAAAGATAAAATAACACTTTATTGATCGTCACAGGGGAAATTATTTTGTCACAGCAGCGCAACAATGACAATATCTATAAATATGAGTATAAATAGAAATAAGAGAGACAATTACAAATAGTCAAAATATATCTGTAAAATAATTAATTAAAAAGAGTAGGCAGCAAATTGAACAGTTGAACAACAACAGGGACAAAATGGACGACACAATGAAAAATTAAAAAAAAATCAAATAAATAAATAAATAAATAAATAAATAAATCGCAAGGTTGAGAATAGACGACCAAAAACGGCAGAAACAAGGGCAAGAATAGAAACAGAGAGACGACAACCATGACAAAGATAAACAGGATGTGATGCAGTGACACCTCCAGGGAGGAGAAGAGACCTGGAGTTCAGGCAGCACATGTGTGGATGAGTGAAGGTGTTGAGCTGCTGGAAGCACAGGTTCACCTCCAGCCGCTCACAGTTGTGTGCTGATGGTCCAGACTGCTGTTCTCCAGTCTGATGGCCCAGATGGAGAAGGTTGATTGGCTGAAGGGAAAAGCCCAGAGGAGAAGAAGAAGAATGAGAAGGTGACTGGTTGTCTGACTCTGAGAATGAATGCACGAGTGAATGCATGAATGAATGCGTGAATGAATCCGTGTTTGCTCTCGAGCCGCCGTCGGGTCTGATTCCACTGAGCAGCGTCAATTAAAGTTGTTTCTCGTCCTCTCTGAAGACCTGCTGCATCTGTGAGGGAAATATAAACATCAGCCCGTGGGCTCTTGGTGCAGAAGGTAAAAGTGTCGAGGCAAGACTTTAAATCCAAGGTGATTTTATTTATCCAGCCTTATTAGAGTGCTATCTCCGCCGTAAAGACACACACACACACACACACACACACACACACTCACACACACTCAAGCACACACGGGTGTGTGTGTGTGTGTGGAAACGCAAACGGTTCCACGTACCTCATTACTCAAACGGATGGATCCTGACAGGCCTCTCGGTTCTCCAGAGGGCTTCTTATCTTTTCACATTGCTAGCCGGCGCCGGACGCTAATTAGCCACCGCTCGCGGTATTTGCTGATTATGTTGGAAAATGGCCGCCGGGTTCCGGACGGCGACAGTCATCTGGGTCTGGAACGGGTGCCGCTCCGTCTCCTGGACCCAGGATGAATCAAACCAAAGTCCACAGCTTACTGGCATCTACACTTTCCAAAGCATGGTTGAGAAGGGTCGAGAAGGTCCTCAGTCCTGCAGATCTCCTGCAGGCGTCTGGAATTTGTTTTTCTTCTTGAAGACGTTCCTCCTCTCATCCCCGAGGTTCTTCAGTTCTTCCAGACTGTGAGGAGCTGTAGATGCTGTCGATATCTGCAGGGGTTGGAGGGTTAATGTGAAGAAGAGTCCTAAGCTGAAGACGTAGCTCTTCATGTGCAGAAGATGTTTTGTATCTAGAATATGAAGGTCATCACATTTTTTTATTTAATGCAGGCCAGTCTCTGCAACTCCAGGCCCCCATAAAATAAAATAAAATAAAATAAAATAAAATAAAATAAAATAAAATAAAATAAAATAAAATAAAATAAAATAAAATAAAGTTAAATTAAATTAAATTAAATTAAATTGATATAGAAATTCATCAACGTATTGATACAATCAATTTAGTGATACGTCAGAATGGATGGTAACAAGTTGGAGTCGAGAAGATCAGGGTGGATGAAGCGGAGGCTGGGGCAGCCGGGCAGGAGGTCTGCAGAAGGACCAGAGAGGAGGTTGAAGGACTGAGGGGAAGAGGACAAGAGGTTCAGATGATGTAAGACAAGAGTAGGATAAGATGGAAGCAGGTGATTGGCTGTGGCCCCTCAAGGGAAAAGCTGAAAAGGAAAAGAATTAGATATGAACAGTAAACATTGATAGGACATCGTATCATCTCAAATTGATTTTGACGCTCCTCCTCGGTAAATTGTTCCATCAATGCATATATAATCATTTTAGATAAAATAAAATAAGTGTTGCATGAAGTCAAGTTTTATTAACACTTCCCGTGCAGTTACATGACGGACTGTGAGGAGCGTTGAATAAATCAATGCGTATTAAAACCATCTCCTCCGCTCGTGTGAACCAGGGCCTGTGCCGAGACGAAGATGCCGAGACGAACGACCACAAAGTTTGATCGAGACGCCTCGAAAAAGAGCCGCCATGGAAAACGCAGATCCAAAATGGCCTCTCCGGGCGGAGAGATCACGATCACGTGCGGCTCCCCCTAAAGGTGCATGGGGGCATTGCAGCCGCCACAAGGTTCTCCGCGTGGAGCTCCGCACGTCTGATGGTTCCGTGGAGGACGGCCGGTTCTCCGGAAAGAGCGTGGGAGCTCTTTTGATCTGAAACAAATTTGGAGCGCCTCCCGCTTGATGTTCCCAGGAAGAAGAATCCACGTCAAACCCTGGTTGTTCCCTCCGGAAACAAGGCCTGAGAACCTCACGTTCTCCAGGCGTGAAATCTGCACCTCGTTGTCGTCACACTTGAAGGTCTGGTCCCTCTTCCAGGTCCAGGATGGAACTTTTACGTCTCCTTATATGGGCACTACCTCCCGGCCTCCTTGAAATTTACGGCCGTTTTCATGAAATATTGAATATTTTTCACCTTTAGAGAAGAGCAGTGGACTTCTGGAGGTTCACCACTTCCTGTTTACGGCGCTCCGAAATGAAAACCATCGCGGGTTATTTGTTCCGGTTGCCGCCGAGGGCCGAGGCCTCTGCTCCGGATTACCGGCGCTTGAAAGAAATCATTTGTAATGAGCTGATGTTGTTTGGCGTCTTCATGAAAACAAGAGCAGAAGATCCGCTGCTGCTGGTTAACAGGAGCCAACTGAGAAGATCAGACTCAACGGCAACGTGGGTCAACTTCTCGCAAGGTTCTTCTGACTGGGTTCTTGCCATGTTCTCCTGCCTGGTACTGTCAATGTTCTCCTGCTTGGGTTCTCTGCATATTCTCCTGCCCTGGTTCTGTCCAGGCTCTCCTACCTGGGTTCTCCACAGGTTCTCCTGCCTTGGTTCTATCAATGATCTTCTCACTGGGTTCTCTCCATATTATTCTGCCTGGGTTCTTTCCACGTTCTCCTACCCTGGTTCTGTCCAAAACCTCCTCCCTGGTTCTCCCCAGGTTCTCCTGCCTTAGTTCTCTCAATGATCTTCTCACTATGTTCTCCCCATGTTATTCACCCAGGGTTCTGTGCAGGTTCTCCTATCTGGGTTCTCTCATTGTTCTCCTACTTTGGTTCTGTCCAGGACCTCCTACCTGGGTTCTCCACAGATTCTCATGTCTTGGTTCTCTCAACGATCTTCTCACCGGCTCTGCCCCGTGTTATTCCGCCTGGGTTCTTGCCATGTTCTCCGTCCTGGGTTCTCTCATTGTCCTGGTTCTCTCCATGTTCTCCCACCTGGGTGGTCTACAAACCACCCTTAAGCCCATACATTACCTGTTGGTGTGAATGAGAGGGTGAATGTTTTTTGTACGCGGCCCTGTGATTGGCTGTCCAGGTCAAGCCCCGCCCCCAGAACATATAAACCTTAACAAGTAAAAGGAATGAGTATTTATGAAAGGAGGACACTTCCTGTCCGTCTGAAGGAAGACGGAGACTCCAAAAATGCAAATGACAAACAGAAAGTAGGACGAAAAATGGAAGCGTAGCGTGAAGGATTTTGTTGGCGTCCAGATCGGCGACACGGTTAAAGGCAGCGTTACGGTACGGGGAGGATTTGCTTTTAGCCGTTGCCTCATCCAGAGTCTCCAATTCTCGCAAAGATTTAACATCAAAGGGAAGAAGCGGCGCTCGGTTCTCCTCGCCAACGGGCCGCCGCGTCGCTACCGCCTGCATTGGAGACGCCAAAACGCGTCTGGAGCGTCTTCAAATTATCCTCTCCATTGAAAGATTAGCAGGAGAGGGGTAAACAAAGTCTACCTTCCGCCACTCGGAAAATGAGGAGTGGAATAACTGGTCGTGTTCTTCCTGTAGCTCCAAATAAAAACCCAGCTGTCTGATGACCCTGCTAACATCAGCCCAGGAGAAGTCGCCTTGTACCCAGAAGAAGCCTTGGCGGGATCCCAGGCTAATGTGAGCGGCCTTCTGCCTCGACAAGGAGAGAGAGTGCGCTAACGGTTACGCGCTAATTGCTGAAATGATATATTAATAGCTATTACATTTATAAAAAAAAAAAACAAAACAAAAAAAAATGATGGTGGACATCTGGTGAGATGCTGCAGGAGATCAAGCCGCACCCACTTGTAGCCTGACCAATGAGAGAGCCCAGGGAGGCTGGAGAAGATGTGAGGTTACGATCATGCACCGATGAAAGGGGTGGATAGGAATGAGGGGAGGTGCATCATGGAATTAGCCTACATTAGCATAACTAGGCGCTAGGCTAATGCTAACTATAAGCCTAGCCAAAAAGTTTTGGAGCCTACTCTCAAGAAAAGAGTTGAGAAGCTGCCCTACCACGTGGACGGGGATCTGAAGATGCTTCCACAGAGGAGGATCTTGCGATGAGACGGCACAAACGTCATGTTGCGAAATCGAGTTTCTCCACCGCCTTCATCAGTCACGTCCGAGCTGACGGTGTCTGCGCCTCGACACCAGATCCGTCACCGTTTTCTTCAGGCGGCGCAAATGGCCCCTTCGTTCCCCTCCTCTCTCCTCATCTCTCTCACTCTTCGCACCCCCCCTCCACCCACTCCAACCCTCCTGAACTTGTCAGGAGATCGATTTCCTTCCTGAGGCGAAGTGCTCAGATGACTGATGTTCAGGACGGTGGCAAGCGCGGCGCTCCCATCCGTCCTGGTAACAAAGCACTGTTGACAGGATCCTGAGAAGTGCAAGCTGAGAGCTGATTAGGCGGCAGGAGGGAAGGAATGCAGGCAGGTGGAGGCGACGGGAAGGGCGGAAAACGAAAGAGGCGGCGTTTGAGACACGGGGGCTGCAATCGTCCCTCCGGGAGGTCGGTTGACGGATTCTGTTCCGGCATGGGAAGTACGACTACAGTCCCGTGTGAGGAAGCACACGGATAGCCGGTATTTATTTGGAGTTTCATATGTAGCCCAGACTCAATCAAGGGCCTTCATTGGAGGGATGTTTCCGAAGGACAAACGGACGTCGGGGGATGTGGAAGGACTCCATACATGTCACGGTTTGGAAGCTGACGGACCCACAGGCAGACACAAGACTCCACAGTGTTCGGAAAAAACAAGTGCACTAAGTCCGGCTACATCCGGACAGTTACTCGGGTTGGGAGAACTCGTGTTCGGTGAACAGCTGGGCGCTGGTTTGTGGCGTGGACGTCGGGGGAACTCCGGTATCCAAACTCGACATCCATCGACAAGAGGAAGGAAATGGAGTGATTGGTGAGGGATTGCGCGGGAGACAGAAAGAGGAAAGAGATTGAATGACCTGGCAAACAGTGAGGCTGAAGATCTAGCTTTCAAGCTCTCACTGGTTGCCGGTAGCCTGGCCGGCCTTGTCTTCTCAACCCACGTCGAGCCCAACCCTGACAAGCAAGCCCGTACCCTTCGGCAAGTGGCTGAGGGAGGTTTGGAAGCTGATCACTCGTACGTTGAGGTGGAGAAGAATGATAATAATGATGCATTTTATTTAGCTGTGTTCACTCACTTACCTTAGCATTGCTAAGACATGAGAAAGCATAAAAGTCTATGCAGTAAGAAAGCATTAAAATGTATAATCTATTATCGACATCTATGATCTCTCTGTAATCAAAAATTATAACTTAGATGAGATAAATAAAAAAATGATATAAAATACTGCTAAAATTCTGTGATATTAATAAATGATAATTATAATTGTACAATAATTTAAACTCATTAATTTCAATATTTGCCAGAAGAAAAAGTAAAAAAAATGTTGTAATAAATGAATGAATAAACACAAGGTTAAATAATAATAATAATAATAATAATAATAATAATAATAATAATAATAATAATAATAATAATAATAATAATAATAATAATAATAATACAGGGTTGGATTGAAAACATTTATTCGAACCAAATCATTAATTGATTGACTCGATCATCAAGCATTTCAATATTTACCAGAACAAAAAATGTACATTTTTTGATGAATGTATCAATACTCATGAACTTAAGCAATAATAATAATAATAATAATAATAATAATAATAATAATAATAATAATAATAATAATAATAATAATAATAATAATAATAATAATAATCTCAGGCTGCTCATCAATAAACTGATCTCAATTCTGAAGGGGTGTTGACTATGAAGCTCCAGTCTGCACACATGTTTGACAAAATACATACAAGGCGGTCAAATCGCAGCCTGTTTTCTCTTCAGCCATTTTGTGATTGTTTCCGGAGAAGAAGAATCTTGGCACATCCCGGACGTCCTTCCGCCGTCCTCTTCCAGAGCACCGCAGCCGACTTGTCGGTCATGCAGGAGTCACATGTCTGTCATTAGCCCTTCACTCCCAGTAAAAGCATAATTGGCCCGGGAGCAGAAAATCCACGGCTCGGTGTCTTTTGAGACAATATTTTCCACCGACTGGATTTACTTGGATTTTCTGTAACCTGCCAGAAGGATCCACTTCCCCACGCGCTGCAAACAACCGATGCCGAGTCCCGTTCAAACCCGGTTGGATATTTATCCAATGCAACCCCCTGTAAAATGCGGTGTCGAAATGAAGCTCGCGGGTCCACGTCTTCTGCGTTGAGGGAGCCTCCTTTTTCCTCGTTCTCGATGAGGCTGGAGTTCTTACGGGAAGTCGTCACGCGGCTTCCCCGAACCAGCGCGTTCGATACGGCTACGCGGACGTGACCCGACAGAACTGTGAGAATACTCATCCGTTCCAGTACCTCAGTTGAGATACAGACCAACTGCAGTTGAACCGCGGTCGATTTGTCAGATGCAGCGTTGAAATACAGCAACTCTAGCATTTTTAGGGCTAAATTCCCACAACAGCTTCATTTAAGGCTCTGCGAGAGGTGAGGTTTTTCTTTTTTTTTTTTTTTTTTTTTCTCCTCGTTGCCGGGGGGGTGGATTACAAAAGAACTCTCCGAGGGGGGGGGGGGTGACACCGGGATGGACGGATGTTCCCCGCTGCTTCTGCCGACGTAATATGCGGGGAAAAAAAAAAAAATGGCAGCGCAGCTGCAGAGCTGTTTTCCAAGACGTGCCTCGCTGGCACTTTTGCAACATTTAGGCCGTTTTCTGATGAGAGGGAGTGGAATTCTGTCTGAATCAGTCAATGTTTATCATCCAAATCAGTTTTTATTCATGAGTGTGTTCTACCTGCTACTTTTAGAATGAAGACTCTGCAGTATGTTAAGTGCGGAGAGCAACAAAAAAAAACAAAAAAACATGCAAACAAAGTGAAGCCCTCGCACGGCGCGGGGAACGCGTGACACAGCAAACAATCAGACCTAAACTTTCCTGATCTTTTAAAAGCCTGTTGTCAGCAAACAGACAGCAGAGGCACTTTTTAAACACCACTGGAAAACAAAAAAAAAAAAAACAGCCACAGAGGGCTGGTGTTCTTTTCGCTGTGTCTTTTGTGTGTGTGTGTGTGTGTGTGTGTGTGTGTGTGTGTGTGCGTCGGCTCGCTCTGAAGTTGTGCAGTGTAAGTAAAACATAACTTATTAGGCTGTCAGAGAAAAAAAGTCTCGGGCCCGAAATGTAATTTGGTGGAATAAAAGCAGCTGGATGTGGTTGTCGTTGCGCTGCGAGGCTTAAACGGCCAACATGGATACATATACAATTCATATTGACATATTTTGGTCCATAGATATGATGGAAACGAGTCGTAAACAACGTGGCACCTAATTTCCCGACATGCGCTTCACAGAACGATGTGATCGCACTGAAATATTCCATTCAGAATCATCCATCCGGATCAGGGAGGCCCAGGCTTCCCTCTCCCCGGCCACATGGTCCAGGTCTTCTAGGGGACCCCGAGGTGCTCCCAGGTCAGCCTGGAGACATGGTCTCTCCGGCGTGTCCTGGCTCTTCTCCGTGGTCTCCTCCCAGATGGACACGCCTGGAATACCAGGAGGCTTCCTGAGCAGATGCCCGAGCCTCATCTGACTCCAAGTTCCTCCCGGACGGCCCAACTTCTCACCCTATCTCTGAGGGAGAGTCCGGCCGCCTTGTGGAGAAACCTCATTTCTGCCGCTTGGATCCAGGATCTGGTTCTTTGGGTCTCCACCCACAGCTGGTGAGCATAGGTGAGGGGAGGAACGAAGATCCACCGGTACACTGAGAGCTTCACCCTCAGGCTCAGCTCCTTCTTCACCAGGACAGAGCGGTGCAGAGTCGGCATCACCGCAGACGTCCAGCCTCCCCTCACTCCTGAACTCCACCTCGGGGTTTTTCGGGTGCCACCTGAGGGAAGCCGCTCCCAGGCCGGGTGGAAGATGTTGATGACGGATCGGGGTGGATCTTTTTTGGCTGTTTTAAGGTTTGACGTCGAAGAGGTTGGCCAGTTATTTTGGAGCAGACCAAGGTGGTGATGGACTGGAACCGGCAGGTGAAGAAGAAGCTCATTACGTTGTCAAGGAAGGCGTGATAGAAAGCGGTTAGGATTGTGCTGCTAACCTCAAACGACCTCAACTTCCTGAGCAGGGACTGCAGCTGGTGACATCTCCTGAAGATCCCTTCAGTGTCGGAGGAGAACTTCAGGAGGTTGTCAAGGACAGTGCCCAGGTATCTGCACTTCTTCACCGTCTCTCCCCCTTTCCTCCACTAGCTGCCTCTGCTTGCTGGAGAACGTGAAGACCCTGTCTTTCGTCCCGCTGACATACCGTTGTCAAATGTGGTTTCGGAGGTTCTTGGGGTTCCGGCGGAGCGCAGGGAGTTTGGGGTACGGTCGCCGTGAAGATCGGGGTTGGACGTCGGTCCAAAGAAAGAGGGTTCGTTGGATTTGGGCGTTCAATCACGAAGGAAATGAGAGAGTGGTTCTAAAACGGGATATTTTGAGGCACTTTATTCCTTCAACCTTAAACCCTCTCTGTCTGGAGGAGATGGTGCCTTCAACCCCTGACACTGGTCATACAGGTCAGCTGCAACCATCTGAAGTGGAGGTGGCTGCTCACGCCTGCATCTCCTCACAACCCTCCAGCTTTTTGTGCTTCCAGATTTGATCTCGCTGAGCAGCTCCAGAACAGGTGCTTCATGCTTTCTAGATTGCTTTTAGTGGAGGGGTGATATTTAATGAATTATTGACATGTCAGAAGGTCAGAACTGAGGTGAAGAAAAAGATATCTGAGGTCTTCAGCCACTGACCAACCTGCTTTGACACGCTCTGAACATGAATTCCTCACAGCTATAAAAAGTGAATGAAGCGTTTATTTCGTGTTTCGTCTGTGTTTATTTCCTCAAAATGTTTTCCGTTCTCTGTAAATCTCTCGGCATGACCGGCCTCATACTCTGGTCTTTGGAGCATCTTCTGCTTCTTCTCCTTTGGGTTTTTCCCTTCAGGGTCTCCACAGACAATCCACCTTCTCCATCTAAGCCTCTTCTCTGGATCCTCCTCTCTTCATATCCTCTCTCACTACCTCCGTACATCTTCTCTCTGGTCTTCATCTAGACCTCCAATTCCCATATCTTCACTCTCCCTCCTCTGTCCATGACCCAACCATCTCTGACCTTCTCTCCAAAACATCTACCATGTCATTCCTGATCCTCTCCATCCTGGTCACTCCCAAAGAGAACCTCCACATCTTCATCTCTGCCACCTCCAGCTCTGCCTCCTGTCTTTTCTCCAAACCATCCATCATCTCTGCTCTCACCACTGTCTCCTCCACCGTTCCTTTCCTTCTGGCTGATGTTCTTCTATCTCATAGAACCCATGGCACTTTTCTCCACCCATTCCAACCTGCTTGAAGCCGTTTCTTCACCTCTTCTTCACACTCTCCGCTGCTCTGGACTGCTGACCCTAAGCACTTGAAATCCTCCACCTTCTTGATCTCCACTCCCTGCAGCCCCAGCGTTCCACCCGGGTTCCTACAGCACTCACATAGGAAGCAGGTGGACACAATCAAGAGGAAAGTGAACCAGTCATTTCAAGGCTAATGTGCAGATGAATCAACAGAGGTGAAGTCAGGTCTGATGTCCTCAGTGTGTAACTGGACCACAGAGGTGGCTCTCCTGTTCAAGCACCGCGTACCGTTTCTTTCATTTTATTTATAAAGCCTGCTTTCCTGGCCTGGAAAAGAAGACGTCTTCGTCTTTATTTGTCTTTATTTACAGGCGGCGAAAAAAAGAACAAATTAGCTCCATTATGAATTCTGACAAGCAGAAACAGGACGAGAATTCAAAGATTGTATTTTTTAAAGATCTTTTAAAGGGAAATAAGAGGCGCAGACAGAACATGACCTCATTTATGCAGGATTTTCATCAAAGGTCTGCTCGCAGATTTGCGAGGCGCCGAGGCTTCGTCTGATGCTGTTTGGACTCATAATAACCGCGAATGCAGATCCACGTTTTGCTGTTTGCGACGTTCTACGCCGTCACATTCTGGCAAGTGCTCCTGCGACAACCTCGGCGTTCGGTGATTTCCAGAGAGAAGAATAAAACAGCGGGCACGTGCAATGTCCGGCCCGCGGGCCAAATGTGGCCCGTGTTCAAATTGACATCGGCCCGCAGCCTCATAAAACCAATTAACAAAATTGAATCCGGTGCAGCAGCCTGTTATTTCTATTTCCTATTTTGTTCTGTGTCTAAAATTGAAATCATGAAAAACCCTGCATTGCTCCTTTTCGATCACAAGTAAAACAATGTTTTGCATGTCTGCTCAGTATCTGTCTGACCTGCTCTGAAAACGCATTTTTTTTCTCTTTGGCTTTTAACTCAGTTTGAGATGTTGACTTTTATTTTATTTTATTTTATTTTATTTTATTTTATTTTATTTTATTTTATTTTATTTTATTTTATTTTATTTTATTTTATTTTATTTTATATATTTTTTTGTTTTTAATTTATTTTATTTATCTTATGTGTTTCATATTCTTCTGTCTTTATGTGTGTGGGCAGCAATTTGGCCAAGTTTGGTTGCTTTCTTAAGTGCTTCATAAATAAAGCTGAGTTCAGTAGATTAATATCACTTCCAGTGTTATTTTCCTGTTCACATCTTTTGAATTTAGAGCATTTAACAGTGATTAATATGGAATGTTTCAAATGATCCTTGAGATGTTTAATCCTTCTGAAAGTTTTTTTTTTTTTTTTTTTTCGCAGACGGAATATTTCCTCATCTTATGTGGTTTTCAAATATGAAACACAGAGTGGTTTTGGTAAAAACTTTAAATTTGTGTTCTGTGTTAAGACATGAAAATAATGGCATTGGCAATACAAAAAAAATGAAAAATTCATGAAATAGTTCAATTTCATGAAATAGTTAAGGACGGCGTTCAGACGCTGGCAAAGGCCTGCTGAGATTCAAGAAAAAGGTTGAGATTTGAGTTTCAGACAGGAGTGGATCCATGTGAGGGGCGGGGCTTCACGAGGAGCTGACGTCCGTCCAATCAGAGCCTCGCACTTTGAAAGCGTGAAGGTGCGGAAGGGCTGTAAAAAATGGACGGCGTCAAACAGAACCTGGACAATCAGAGGGACATCTGGCGATCACATGCAGGGACATCTAGATCTCACAGACTTGGATCAACTGAACGTTTCTGGACCGAGAAAAAACCCAGGCAGACCCGCGGAAATGTGAGGACTCCCAACCCACCTAGAATAGAACAGAGTAGAATTGAATAGAAAAAAAATGAACAAAACGAAAAGAATAGAAGAAAATAGAAAATAATATGATAGAATTAAATAGAAGAGAAAATAATGGAATAGAATAGACTAAAATAAAATAGAATGGAATACAAAAAACAAACAAAATAGAAAAGAATAGAATGGAATAAAATAGAATAAAATAGAAAAAAATATAATAGAATAAAATAGAATAGAATAAAATAAAATAAAAAAGAGTTGAATATAATAAAATATAATAGAAATAATGGAATAGAATAAATAGAATAGATCAAATAGAATAGTATAGAATACAAAAAATAAACAAAATATAAAAGAAGAGAATGGGATAAAATAGAATAAGACAGAAAAGAATAAAATAGAATAGAAAGGAACTTGATCCTCCAAACATGCGTTTGATTTGTTGCTGTCAGGTCTCCTTCCTGCAGAAAGGGGGAGGAGTTATAAAGTTTGACGGCCGCAGGTAAGAAGGAGCTTCTGTGGAGCTCCTCGGTGGTCTCGCTCCTGCAGACGTCGAAAGAGCCGAGTCTCCCTGAGCAAAAACTGTGTGTTTTCAGTCCACTCCAGTTCATTGTCTCCATGGAGGTCCAGGTCCTGGTCCTGGTCCACAGTGTCCACATCTGTCCCATGGATGGAGATCATCAATACTTCTATTTTTCAATAGAATTTCAGCACCAGAACTCTGGTATCCAAAGACAAACGGCACTGGCTTTTTTGTTTTTAGGTTTTCAGGCCCGTGTGTTTTCTTTTGTCGCGCCTCCGTTTTTATCCTTCCCTTCATCTGATGTCTTACCGTTCTTCCTCCTCCTCCTCCTCCTCCTCCTCTCCTTCATCCTGTCACTCACCGCCCCGCCGTCTCCGTCCGTTATTATTCCCCGTCGGTTATCGTATCGCCTGTGACGACGCGTGATTGACAGCGAGAGCTCTCCGTGTGCGGCGAAGAGGATATGTTTAAATTGAGAAGTGTGTGTGTGTGTGTGTGTGTGTGTGTGTGTGTGTGTGTGTACAGGATAATAGGAGTGTGTGTGTTGGGGGGAGTGGAAGCCGGGGGGCCGGGGGTGTCCAGGCGGCTGCGGAGGAAGCAGCAGCTGATTGATTAGAGCCTTTAGTGAGCGTGCCCACCTCTCACCGGCCATCCGTCACGCTGACAGCTGGGCCAGCAGAGGAACCTCCACTGTGTGTGTGTGTGTGTGTGTGTGTGTGTGTGTGTGCGGATGTTCATGTCCGATGACACGGTCTGCATGGAAACCTGCGCCGCCAAACCTCCCCCAAGAAAAGCCTGGATAAGGTGGAGTCAGCAGGTGGAATCTTCTGCGTCTCACTGTCTTCTCTGGATCCTCCTCTCTTCATGTCCTCCCTCACGACCTCCACACATCTTGTCTCTGGTCTTCATCTGGCCTTCGTCTCACGCCAGGGTCGCCACCGAACCGTCTTTTAATGAAATAACCCTATAAATTCTGCTTTTCATTTTGCGTTTATACTAAAGTTCTATTGCTGAGAAATGGGGACTTTTTTTTTTTGCCTTTTCCTTGAAGTAAATAAAGATGGGTGGCACCAAAGATGTCAATATAGTTTATGATATTACAATAAAAAGATAAAGAAAACTAATTTATTGAAGAGATATGTTCTAAATCCCCTGAATAATAGTCAGCTGACATAAAGAACTTTTACATATTTATATGATTCTCTTGAGGCTCATCTTATATTTTGTTTGAATTGAAACCGAGGGGTTTACTGACAAACAAAAAAAAAAAGGCCCGCAGCAAAACTATTCAAGCCAATATTTTCAAGGATAAAGAAGCGGAACCAGGAAACCTGGAGATGAGAAAGAAATCGGATGTTAGATGATTGTCTTTAGTGTGTTTTACAGCTAAATTAAAACCGGGGTCAAAATCCAACCCGTTAAAGTGAGAGTTGGTAACAGGAAACCAACACAAGAGGAAAGCTAGATCTCCAATTCCAGCATCCGTCTACCAACATATTCACTCTTCCTCCTCTGTCCATGACCCAACCATCTCTGACCTTCTCTCCAAAACATCTACCATGTCATTCCTGATCCTCTCCATCCCGGTCACTCCCAAAGAGAACCTCCACATCTTCATCTGTGCCACCTCCAGTTCCGCTTCCTGTCTTTTCTCCAAACCATCCATCATCTCTGCTCTCACCACTGTCTCCTCCACCTTTCCTTTCCCTCTGGCTGATGTTCTTCTAGCTCATAGAACCCCTGTCAAGATCCATCCCATAATTTCACAGGGACTCCTGGAGACACTTGGAACGACTGATTTCCCCACCTTCTTCTGAAGGATAATATCAGGCTCGATCAGAAGGTCGGCGGTTCAAGTCCCAAGTTCTCTGGTCTGCAAGTGTTGTTGGGGAACACACACACACACACACACACACACACACACACACACACACACACACACACACACACACACACACACTCACACACACACCTCTCAACCAGGATCAACAGAGCGTCCTGACGTTGCGCTGAAAATGTGCTCAGGCGGAGGGGTTTCCTCGTCCGACGTCAGCCCAAATCCAGCCAAACGCTCCCTGGGTAATTTGAGGAGGCCTCCAAAGATGTCCGAGGTCATCGGGAGGATTGCGTGAACGGAGTTTGGACCCGCGTCAGAACCCAAATGAAAAAGTTTACAAACTGCATTCAAATTAATCAGATGAAAAAAATTGAAAAATACATTAAAAAATGGAAAAAATGATTAAAAAAATCAAAATAATAAAAATTATTTTCATTTAGATATATCTATCTCTCTCTCTATCTCTCTCTACATAAATATATACATATATATATATATATATATTTTTTTTTTTAGATGTATATAAATTATTCATACAGTATAACTGTGATTTGATTCGTTCTTTGACTCCATTCGCTAACCCAAATGTTCGCGAGCCGAATCAATGTTTGAAATTAATGTGAACCCTATCGATCAGTTCCCCGGCCCCGAAAACAAACTGCACTCTTGTGAGACTTTTTATGGGTTTATTTGTGGTAAAAATACGGAAAGGAATTAAAGGCCACCTGAATTCTTGATGTGTTTTTGCTGTTCCTTCTCTTCTTACCAGCACTTGTATGCTACGTTTCCTTTGCTAAATCAGCAAAAGTAAAGCCTTCTTGCATACGAGACCCTCGCTAATGCTAACGCTAACACTATCTCCAGCCTGCTGTCTGTTTTTAACACTAACACTCATGCTATCTCCAGCTTGCTGTCTGTCATTCATCCTAACTAACAGTAACTTTTCTACTTCTTCTACAACTTGAGCCCATTGCTCAGGTATCGTAGTCTCCTTTTTAGCTCATAAACCGTCACAAGCTCATCTTTGCTCTTCAGGATGGTGCAGATGGTTGACTTGAGCCGTGTCGTAGCGCTTGGCGAGATCTGTAACACCGACACCGCTCTCACGTTTAGCTATTATTTGCTTCTTCAGATCCACTGTAATTCTTCTCTTCTTAACTTCCGCCACTCACACTTTTAGCATTTTTGGGAGCCAAAATGAGGCTAGCTTGATAAAAAAAAACACAAAGGGTGCACTGAAAGTCGGACATAATGACGAACGACGTAAAAAAGCATGCTCGAATGCTGCTACGCCTCAACGCCTCAACGCAGAAAGACCGTCAGTTTGTTTGCTCGTGTGTTCGTGCACTGAGGCTGGTTCGCAGCTCGACCTAATTTTGCTTGGAAAATACGTTCTTAGGACGATTTGTTGGTAATTACCGTAGCTGGGTTTATAAGCCCAGATTCTACTGGAATGTATTTGCATGAAAAGTATTTCAACATACGAGTGACTTTTGGACAATGCTAATGCTAATACTGCTACATATATTCTTAACTTTTCCAGCGCCTTCGTTGACACATCGTCCTGTTTTTCCCGCAATTTCAAGTTATCGGCCTTGACGCCATCGAGCAACCGCTTGTTTGTTCAGCCCATCCAGCAGCAGCGTGGCCAGGTGAACAAGCAAGACAGCAGACATGTAGCCGAAGAGGAATATTGTGAAACATTCAGAGGCCGATTGTTCATAATTAGGGACGTTGGTAAGCCCAGGTTCTACTTCACTGCTCCTCCTGCACTCAAGAAAGAAGCTAAAAGCTAATTTACATTGTGCGGAAAATAAATTGGACGAATCAAATTTGGAATTCATAGCTATTTTTATCTTCTGCGGATGCCGGTGAGGCTGCAGTGCTGCTTCATGGCCTCTCCTGGTTTTCTGCTGTCACGAGATCCCGAGGTCTTCAACAAGCCGTGTCCTTCAGCCCTGAAGTGGCAGTCCGAAAGCACTCTGTTCCCGGGCCTCCAGGTCTCCCGGGGTTTCCATCGGAGAGCTGTTTGCAGGATGGGATGGTCCGGTGCCTCTAAGGCACTTGCTGGGATATGAAGTAGGATTCATGATCTTCATGTCTGTGGAGGCTCTCAGTCGTCCAGGTCATGGTGAATTATTTTCAGAATCTTCCTTTCGTGGCAACTGGGCTTCATTTTCTTCACTTGAAGACGTTTCAGCACCTTTTCACAGTCCAATCCAGGTATATCCCCTATTATTATTATTATTATTATTATTATTATTATTATTGTTGTTGTTGTTGTTATTGTTGTTGTTATTTATCAATAATAATAATAATAATAATAACAATAACAACAATAATAATAATAGTAATATTGCTGTTGTTGTTGTAGTTGTTGTTTAAGTTAATGTTTATTCATTCATTCATCAAACAAAATCCCTTATTTATTTTTCTTCTTCTTCTTTTATTATTATTATTATTATTATTATTATTATTATTATTATATTTTACAGACATACTCCTCCTAGTGTGTCGAAGTCTTGTTGAGCAACCAGATGCCGCTAGATGTAAAATAAATTCAGGCGAGGGGTTGGGCGCAGCAGGAAGTCCTCTGGCGAGCAACACCTCGCCCAAGGGATCTTCCCACCTCGTTTGCCTTAATCCTGCTCCGAGCAAAGGTCGGAAACAGGTCCACCGCCACCAGATCCTCAGGAAGCAACAACACCGTCCGCTAGCATAAGCGGACGATCGGTCGCGGGCTGGATGGAGACGGTTTTCGGCCTGCGGGAAGCCTCCGCTTACGGAAAGGCCGACCGGGGACCTTCTTGTTGTGAAGAGGAAGGGCTAATCAATGCAGCGGCGGACCGATGGCAGGGCAATCAGAGGCCTGGACCGGAGCCCGAACGGGAGGCCTCTCTCCGTCACTGAATATAAACCATCGCCGTGAAGAGCAACCTGGACTCGTGGGACATCTTATATATCTAAATGTAAATGCGAAACGTCCCGGGGAGCGTCCGCTCGTCTTGCTTCACGTTTAATAATTTCAATACTCGCAGCAGCATTTCTCCTCTATGTGTTTTTTACACATTTCACAGAGAAAAATAAGAATAAATCCTTGCATCCTCTAAGCAGGTTAAACAAAATAATGAACGGATTATTTCAATCATTAAAAACGGGAACCTCTTGATCTGGCCGTTCCATTGAGCAACAAACCAAAGTTGCACAAAGAGGTGAAAATGAGAGGATGGTTTCTTCTGAGGGCCGCCTGAGGATGGAAGCAGGTTCTGCAACGTAAAGAGAGCAAGATGATTCGATACTGACTTGAAATTTCAAAAGGCGCGGTGGTCGAATTCGGATTAATAACGATTAAAACCCATTCATTATCAGTGCTGTTGTTTTTAAATTCACACACACACGGAATCCCGGCTGTCGTTCAACGGGCGTCTTTTTGCCAGCGAGGTCAGAAAAGATCAAATAAAATGGAATAAAACGAACCGAACATCCATTTAGCGTTTCAGATATTCTCATTTCTTTTCTTTTTCCGTTTTAAAAAACTGTTGATCGGTTTGGGTTTTTCCTGCTCAGTGGAAGCACCGCAGAAGCGAGAAGTCAGTCGGTCTTGCATGAAGCCGCTGTTTTCACCTGTGCTCCTTCTGTCTCCGTGTTCCCCGCGTTCTCCTCGCTGATGTTCCCTCCAGATGTCCATTCCTGTGTGGGCGGTAGCGCTCCGGCTTTCTCCGTCACCTCCAGAAAACCTCCCCCTCCGGAGGTCTGCTCTCCAGCGAGCTTCTGGGGGCGACCAGCTCCTGGACGCAACGCCTTCTCACGTCGCTTTTCGGCGTGTAAAAATGTCCGGGTCTGCTTCCTTCCTGGCGTCCTGTTTACGCTTGTCGCATCGACTCCTTCGCCCTCATCCTGGTTACCGTGGCGACCAGACGGCATTCCCTCCTGGACGTGGAGGGGAAAACCCTTCGAACCCACGTACCTTCATCGGCGCGGAGTCGTTCTATTTCGATATCTTCGTCGCTCCGTCGGCGTCTCGCGAACCGGCGTCCTCCACCTCCTCCTTCGGGAGTTCGTCTCTTCCTTCTCGTGTTGAGCGACGAAGGAGGCCAGCATTTGAAGACGCTCTGTAAAAAAACGTTCTCTTAAGACGAGCTCTTGTTCACGGCGGATTCCTCCGCGGATCTTAATCCCCCTTGATCTCGTCCCGTCGCTGTCTCACGGAAGGACGAAAAATAATTATTTGAAGGTCTGCGCCGGCGTAAACAAGTCTTAATTAGCTCGGTCGTTCGCTTTTCAAACTTTTCTGGAGGCCTCAGAAGTCGCTTGTGTCCTTGTTTCGCAAAACGAGAAGACAAACATGGGTTTCGCTCTGAGGCTGTTTTGAATCAACTTTTAGATCGTTTCTTTTATTTTTCCAGATGAAGAACACGGAGGGAGAAGTACGGATACAACACGGGTCACGGAACGTCACATTAGCATGTGTTTAGCGGGTTACCTTCTTTCCTTCCTGGGATTCAGTCGTCTTCTGCTCCTTTTCTGCACTTTCTGACCAACATCAATCATTTTGAACATTTTCCCTTCGCCCCGATTGGCTGTGGGCCGGACGGACGCTGATGATTGGCTGTGGGTTAGACGGAGACAGATGATTGGCTGTGAGTGGGATGGCAGCAGATGTTTGGCTGCGGGTTAGATGGAAGCAGATGATTGGCTCAGTGTGGGTTGGAAGCAGATGATCGGCGTTAGGTTAAGTGACCAGCCATGGTTTGGATGGAGGCAGGTGATTGGCCGCGGGTCGGATGGATACAGCTGATTGGCTGTGCTGACCCATTTTGGGAGCAATCCAAGGGAAAAATGGTTGCTCGTAATCAGCCGTCGCCCTCGAGGTCCACTTGATCACCATCCTGACCGCAGTTGGAACATCTACGTCCTCTGATGAAGCCCCTCCGGGATGAGAAGAAACATCACAGAGTTCATTGGTTTGAGTCCTTTTCGTTATTAACGGGCAGAAGAACTTCCTCCACCTCCGCGGGTGTGATGTCGCTCAAAGACGGACCGAGCAGAAGCAACAACAACAACAACAACAACAACAGAAAGGCATCTTCAGAGGAACCCTTGAAAGAGAGGTGAGCTTTTCCAGAAGAACTTTGTCTCACGTCCTCGCTGCAGAGGAGCTGATCTGCTTTCCAGCAGCAGCAGAAGGTTGTTGTTTCTCGTGAACGCACCGGGTCCCCGGGAGAACGGTTAAATTAGCCCTGAAAACCATGAGAAGAGGGTTATTTAAACCCGTCGTGTTGTTTTGTTGACTCACAACTTTGGCTTGGAGTTCTTCAGCATGACCTCCGCTTCCTTCAGGGGTCGGACGTTTCTTCTTCTCTTCTTCTGGAAGTACTTAAAAGCTGACAACCCCTCATTACATTTGGATTGCGTTTTACTTTTCTGCCTTTTTCTCGGTTTTTCCGCCAGCTTGCCTCGTGTTGTGGCAGAAATGTGGCCACAATCCGGATGCACAGGTGTGTGGACACACACACACACACACACACACACACACACACACACGTTAAGATCCAAATCACAGATTTCGCAAGAGTGTTGGAAACAAACACGAGAATCCCGAGTTTGTGTTTATTCACGCGAAACTGTTGAACTGAATTGTTACATTGCTAGTGGACATTAGCTCGTTGTTAGCAGCCCGTGGTTGATGCGGCGAGGTGAAGCGAGGTGAACGTTCAGCCCCTTTTCCTCCCTGTCGGCGTGATGCGGCTGTCTGGAAACCCCGGAGCGCTCTGACGTCCGAGCCGTGACTCATCCGTTCACTGTGCTCTGGAATAAGAATAATGATGTTTTCTCGGTAAATGCATGCTGGAGCTACTTGAGCATGAACATGGAGTGCAGCGCCGGTGGACGTGAAAGCAAATGTATTTGAAATATTTGAAGGAGTTTGATGGACCTGGGGGGGGGGGGGGGGGGGTGGGGGCTGTGTTTCAAAATGCTAAGCTAACAGGCAACATATGGTTTCTCAAAAGAAGTTGCATCCACTGCTTTATTCACCTGGAACTCAGATTATTATTATTATTATTGTTGTTGTTGTTGTTGTTGTTGTTGTTGTTTCTCTTCTTCTTCTTCTTCAACTTCTCATCACTGTTGTCGTTGTTATTATAAGTATACTTATTTTATTTTAGTGTGATTTACATTTTTTATGTTTCATTTTTACCTTTACGCAATTGGGCTCATTCTGCTGGGGTTTGAAATTGGTCAACTGGTCAAAAACAAAGCAAACCAAAACAAAAAATTACATATTCATATCTGTATATGTATATGTGTAGATGTGTAGATGTGTAGATGTGTGTGTGTGTGTGTGTGTGTGTGTGTGTGTGTGTGTGTGTGTGTATATATATTTATAAATAAAGCGAAAAAGTCCCTTGTTCAATTCTGACAGGAAGGCTTGTGGACTGAATGGTTGTATGTTACTTTATGAGAGCTGTGAATGAATGAATGAATGAATGAATGAATGAATGAATGAATGAATGAATGAATGAATGGATGAATGAATGAATGAACTTACAAAAAGCAGAATGACAGGTCTTGTTGGAAAGTACTTCCATGTTACTGCATTTCAATTCTTTATATCCTCTCCATGCGGAACATTGAATCTTCTCTGTGGGACGGAGCCTTTTCACGCAGCAAACACACCTGGTCTCCAGGGAAACACACTCACCCGCCAGGAGAACCTGGAGGAAGCCCCACGCAGACACAAGGAGAACATGGAGACTCCACACACTTACACTGGGTTTCTATCCCGTTGTTTACGTCCCTTGTGTCACAAGCAATTTCAGATCATGGAACCTTCAGGTCGGATCTTCATCGGCTCCTCTGGTCTCCGTTCCACCGCCAGCATCGACCCGATTGAACCAGGCGAGGCGTTTGTCCTCAGGCCCTCGAGGGGCCGCGGCGTTCAGCCCATTTTCCAACGGGTATCCTCGTGTTCCCGCTCTCATTACGGGGCCCGTAATTTGCCGACCGCGTCGTCCAATTATTTCTCCGCCGCCACAGAAGATGATAATTGAATCCATTTCTGTTTTGTTCGTCCAAAATATCTGGAGTTCCTTTTGTCAGAGGCAATTAGGCCGGTGGAATTGAGGAGGCCTGCGGGCGTGAGTGAGGAGCGGGCCGCCGTATCCCCGCCGCTCGCTCGCTCGCTAATTATCCCCGAGGTCTCGTGTTCTGCGCCTGTCAGGGTTCCAGTCGCGTGATTTGCACTCTAACATCATATTGCATCATCTCCGCTGGTGGCGGCGGCGGCCCGCTAAGAGCTCGCTACATATCTCCATGCATGCTAGTATAATCCATGCTAACCGCGGGACTCCGTGCAGCGCTTCCGGCTAATCCTGTCAAAGGAACCTCTGCCTTCTTTACACGATCATCATTGCATTAAAGTGTTGTCACGATACGGCGTCTTCACGAAACCTGGAAGTGAAACCATGACGGTCCGAGCTCCGGGGATCCATCACATCGTATCTCGGCAGCGGCGATTGGACGGCTAAGACCAGGGGTCGGCAACCTTTCCCACTCAAAGAGCCGGCATATAACGTTGTTTTTTTTTTTTCCTTTATGCTACGTAGAAACTAATTATGTGTTGCATTATTTTTTTCAAATCAATGAACAACGACAGAGAAAATGAAGCTGCATTCCTGCATGCAACCAAACAGTTTGAACTCCGAAAAAAAGACGTTGGGTTGAAGGTTAATTTTAAGCAAAATACTCAACGTCTATTTGACTCTTTCATGCATTTATGGTAAAAAAAAGCCAAACTTAAAATGCTGTCGTCCTTTTCCTGGCGCGTGCGCTCAGCTGTCAACCCCAATGATAAAAGGCCGATTTCACTGAACAATGAAAAAATATGAATATATGCAAAATAAAAGGGAATTAAAATATTGATCATACTTGGTTGATGTAATTTCTGCTCCTCAACTTCGGCGCAGCGTCTGCATATCAGACCTTCAGCTTCACGCAGGATTGGAAGCTGTGCGCCGTGTTTGCTTTTCATGAAGTTCACGCGACAAAAACATTTTAACACATTTAATTTAGATGTTACAAGACGACCATCATCCTCAGCTTTAAAATTACATTTTGAAAATAAAATACATTTTAATGAAACACTCCAAGCAGCAGGGAGCCGCGGGTTGCCGACCCCTGGCGAGGACGAACCGCCAGACTCCAATATGGAACAATTTAGGTTTTGACACAAATGGCTCAGGATCCTCCGTGCAGTGAAGACTTCATCTTCCTCCTCCTGAAGTCCAAAACCAGCAGGTTCATTGAAGAAGTTCATTGTCTGAATGACAGGTCTGACGGCTTGGATGGATGGATGGATGGATGGATGGATGGATGGGTGGATGGATGGATGGGTGGATGGGTGGATTCATGAATGAAAAACTGATAAATGAATGACAAATATTTTGAAATGTTTCATGAAAAATTTGATCAGAAGATTAATGCGGCAGTTCACTGCTCATCTGGAAGCCGCCCCTCAATCCCTGCTGTAACTCATCACTGCCAATCAACTCTCCCTGAAAGGTACCGGCTCCACATTCAACCCTTTGCAAAATTGTTTTTCTATGCAAGGCTTTCCAGCGTCTTCCCGGTACCGAGCTTGCCTGTCCCTGATTCTCCTGCCGGGTCTGTATCCTGCCATCAAGAGCTGCTCTCCTTCCAGAACCTCAATAAAGCCTTGGAGTTCTTTCCCCGTCAGTGCGGCGTTGTCGTAGTGTTTGGGGTCCACACACTGCGACTTGCTGTTATAATCCCTCGTGCTTGCACCGTTTTTAATTGGGAGTTCTTCAAGGAATGGCTGCGACACGGCTTCACCGGCGGGACTCATCATCAGGTGTGTACCTCCGCGTCACTGGGGGTTTCGGCCACTTCTCACAATGCGGCGGTGTTGGCCAGGTCTTCAATGACTTGCTTGTGTGCCTGTCCCCTGACTCCAACCTCCCTAAGGAGCTTTGCAGTTCAGCTAGCTATAAAGCATCCCACCTCCACTGGACACACCCTTATCCTCCAGCCTCCGTCCTCCGCCTCAGCTGCCACTTGGAATGGTGGAACTTGTGCGCTTCTTCGGTGGCGTCCTCCCAGGGAACTGTCAGATGATGTAGGCGAGCTGGCAGGACGTAGACCAGAGGACGATGTCTGGTCACGGATTGTTGTTAGTATCTCGAGAGCTGCTAACAGAGGGGGTTGCGGCGCACGCCTTTTCTGCCCAGATGCAGCAGCTGATGTTTGCCGGCCCTCCTACTGTTCGTCCTGTTGACAGGACGGTCTCGGAGCCTCGAGTCAGAGCGCCACCATTTCTGACCACCTCCTCCGGGCGCTTCGGCCTGCAACCTCAGGTGTTCCTCAGGTGAATGTCATCAGCAGAGCCGGCAAAGACAAGCGCACCACAAGGACAAAACACCCAAGCGTTCTGTGGAAAATGTGTAGACACCGGGAAACAACCCTTACACAAACGGATGGCCCAACACAGGAGAGCCACCGCCTCAGGACAGGACTCCGAGGTCCGCCTGAAGGAAGACGGCCACTCCTTTGACGACACCAATGAAGACAGATGGTTCAAGAGAGGCGTCAAAGCAGCCATCTTTTTCAAAAAGGAAACCAGAGGAGGGGGCCTCAGACACAACCTTTCACCAACGTACAACGCCGTACTGGGATCAAGACCAAGACAGACTTGCACACAAGGACCAGGACCTTCTGCACCCTCCAAACAACCGGGAAAGATAGCAGCCCTCGGCAGGTTTCACCGCTAATGTCTGCCGCTATTCTAGCCTCCAGCGCATGGAGGCTAATACTACAAATCCCAGAATGCTCTGCTGGTGGGCCCCATAAACTCCTTATCCTCTGTTGATGGCAGTCATAGTGACCTTATGCTAACACTGGCCCTATGCTAACCCTCTGAAAAATGAGGAACTAGCATCCAAGAAGAGATGCAGGTATCTGGCTTGGACACATCAGAGTACATCAGTGTGATGCAAACTGAGCTAGAATGAACTTTTTCTTCCTGCAATTTTTCTTGCCGCTTCAACACACGGCTTGAATACTTTCACCTTCATTGAAGGATATTATTGTTAGTTCATTGCTCTATTGTTGTTGTTTTATTTGTACATTTATTATTTGCCTGTGGAAAAAAGGTTAGTGTTGAGATTTGTTTCAGAAGGCTGCAAATAAAGAGGCATTTTTATTTCATTTTTATTTCATTTTTGTTTCATTTTTATTTCATTTTTATTTCAGAAATGAATGCTGTCGATGTGTTTTTGGATTTGAATTGCCATGTGTGCCATATGAAGTTAAATATCGTATTGTGGCACGTCGCCGAGGATATATGATGACGGAGTTGTGGAGGGGTTCAAACTCTAATGTGTGGACACGCCAACACAATAATTCACTTCTCCCGAACATTGGTGAACGTCAGGATATGTACGCCCCTGTAACCACGCCCGCTAAGCCATCAGTCCCTGGGCGAGAGGCCACACCCTTTAGTGCCCGGCACAGTATACTATTAAGCTTTCCTGGTTCCATACTCAGTTTTGAAGCCAAACTTGTTTTCAATAAATATCAATGTTGGCCCCCGACTTTGCTGCAGTTTGGGATTTTTGGCCCACTGTGGATTTGACTTTGACACCCCTGCCTTAAAACATCAATATCGACATCCTTTACTGTTTTATTACTGCTTTCCTCAGATGTTTGCCCCCTGGGGATGAATGAAGTGCTTAACCAGCTAGCTACCTGGAGTGCTTAGCGGGGAAAAAAAAAACAAAAAACAACAGCGTCACCCCTGCCGGTCGATTCCGCATCACACTGATTTTATTTGCAATTTTGCGCCGTCAAGAGTACAATGCACTACGTCAAGCTAGCTTTACACAACATGTATGTTTTTATGATTATTACTAACTTCCAGACTCCCCGCTGAGGACGCGGAATTGTCGGAGGTGCCGTTGAAGCGGCGCGCAGCCAGGAACCCCTCCACCCCCTGCTGCTGCTGTGCTGGCGATTGATGAAAGCAGCAGGGAGGAGGATGCGGAGGAGCTCCAGGGAGGCCATCAAGTACATTTGAATTCCCCTGTCAGTCACTGGAAAGCAAATGAAAGTATATTCGAACTCCTAGACCGGGGAATGACAGGGTGAATGCAACGCCAAATCCATAATGAGTGTGGGTAGATCGCATCATTATTTATTGATCGGCAATATGAATGAATGACTGACTGAAAAAAAAAGAGGTTGTGATTCCCACTCGCAAAATTATTTCCCGTGCTACTCAAATAAACAAACTACAAACAAAATCAAAGGGAAGCTCCTGATGATAATTTAACTTAATATATTTATTTTTTGAAAAAAAAAAAAAAAAGAAAATATCTAGAATTAAATAAATATAATTATACTTTTAATTTAATTAATTTCTAGGATAATTAAATAAATATGATATTATGAATAAGATATTTAATGGCAAGAGGCCGTTGAGATGAGGAAACTAAAGTTTCCTCAACGCCAGTGTACGGGTGGGGGAGGTCACGTGTGAAGGTCAAACGGCGGGTGTTTGTGACATTTCCCCACGTCAGAGCGTGTTATTAAAAACAGAAAGAGTGTTTGCGCGCCGGCTGTAATTACGTGTTCTCGGGAACATGTGCTGGCGGCCACAGGCGGAAACTCGCTGTCTTTTTTTTTTTTTTGCTTCTGCGAGTGGTGCGGGAGCCTGGCCGAGAGAGAGAGAGCGAGAGAGCCTGGTTCACATGGGAACAAATTACAGGATGTCACTTAGTGAGCCCAATCTGTTCGAAAAAAAAAAAAAAAAAAAAAAAGAAGAGAGATGAAATAAACTCGACTAGTAAAACTGCAGCGAGGAGTCAGATCTGAGGTGGTGCCAGACCTCCCACCGAGACGCCGCCGCCACCTCAGATGGTCAGTCGTCGGTTAGCAGCTTTTAACTCTGTCTCTCGTCAGCGCTAATGAACTAACACGGCTATCTGGGCGAGAATGTGATTTCAAATAGTCTGAGAAGGGGGGGGGGGGGGAGAGGAAAAAAACAAAAATTTTTTTTAAAAAAATTAAAGGGGTAAAAAAAAAACCACGT
>CAAKHD010013591.1:48185-59593 GCA_901007705.1 Fistularia tabacaria | reverse complement strand
GGCGGCCAATTCGTTGCAAAAAAAAAAAAAAAAAAAAAAAGAAGAGAGATGAAATAAACTCGACTAGTAAAACTGCAGCGAGGAGTCAGATCTGAGGTGGTGCCAGACCTCCCACCGAGACGCCGCCGCCACCTCAGATGGTCAGTCGTCGGTTAGCAGCTTTTAACTCTGTCTATCGTCAGCGCTAATGAACTAACACGGCTATCTGGGCGAGAATGTGATTTCAAATAGTCTGAGAAGGGGGGGGGGGGGGGAGGAAAAACAGGAAAGTTGTTTTTAAAAAAATGAATGCGTAAATAAATGATCGACGTTCAGTCCAGCCAGAGTGAATGTGGCCCCCGCCGGTGAAGCCCTGACTCTTTAAGGTGATGAATGAATGAAGGGCTAACACGTCCTCCTCCGGGTTCCTCCGACAGTCCACCAGTCCAGTCGGTCCCAGCCTCACGCGTCATCCAGCGGTTCCTCATGAATCGCGGGAGTTACGTTCGAAAAAGAACCCGCAGTCGGCGAAATGCGCGAAGTCGTCAGCTTTATTTTTTACAATGATTATAAATATTTTAAGGTTGTAAAAGCCACTCAGGACACACTTTCTACACTTTTCTTTGACAGGCATTCACATTTTCTCACATTTCTCTCTTATTGCTTTTTAGCTTTTGTGCGGATGATGTTGGTATCCGGCGTCATGTTCTTTTTCCTGGAGTCACTGATCCACAAAGCTAAAGCAGACTCCATCCTTACCATGGTCTTTTTGTGGACACTTACACCCCTTTTCTCATCCTTGTTCAAACTTATTGCTGCTGCCGTCCTGATGTTATGTTATGTATGTTATGTATTTATTCCGTCATGGCGCCCGACAGCCACATAGCTTCTACTTTCCTTCAGCATGTCCAGAAGTAAACTTTTTGCGCGATGGTTAGCATCTTTCTCTGCCTTTTGGCTGCGACCGCAGGCGCCTTTATCGGCGCAGAACGTTTCGTGGACATCGTGGGTTTTGTCGGGGAGAAAACTCGCGAACAACCAGCACTTCAGTCACACTGCCAGCGATGGAAGATAGATGTCAATGTGTCAGCTGAAGGCATTCTGTGCCATAAAAGAGACACGCTACAGAGGAGATGGATGGACAATGGTCTACAGTCCCTTAGCCAATCAGGACGCAGAAAAGAACGGGCTGTAAAAAACAAATTGCATGCAAAAATGCCCCCCGAAACTGCGAGGCTGCGAAAGGTGAGGCGTGTTATAGCGAGGAACGAAGGTATAGAAACATACAAACATCCACATTCTCTTAGGGAACCTCCTGCATGTTTTGGACTGTGGAACCCTGAGGAACCCCCACGGAGAGCTTCATGCTAGGAGGAGGAAGCGCTAACTGCTGCCCCGCCGCAGTTCAAAACACGAAATGATTAATGTTCGCTTTCTTTTTGGTTCGGCATACATTTTTTTGCCAAACAACAAAATGAGAAGTATTTTAAACTCTCGGAAATCGAAGGATAATTTTTTGTTTGTTGAAAAAACAACAGAGAACCTGCGGGGCCGTTGCAGAAAAACGCCACTTCGATCAATATTATATCTTTTTCTTTGTGGCGCGAAGAATAAACAGGAGACACAACGTGTCCAATGAACGCTCGGAGTGTGAGTGTGTGTGTGTGTGTGTGTGAACGTAAGTGGAGACCGATTCCACCGTCCAGCTCGGCTGAGAAGGTCCTCTCCGCCCAGCAGATTCCTCCCACGGCTTCACCTGCCTCGTTACCTGAGCATGTTTGTGTGTGTGTGTGCGTGTGTGTGTGTGTGTGTGTGTGTGTGTGTGTATCAGCTCCCGTGTGACTTCCTCCTATTACTGGATCGAACCTTCTGTTATGATTTGGTCTCTTGGGTTGTTGCTGTTGTTTTATTGGATGCATGCATGAGTGTGCACTTCCTCATACACTGTGTTATGCATGTGTGTGTGTGTGTGTGTGTGTGTGTGTGTGTGTGTGTGTGTGGATATAACATCCATCTGTGTATCCATATATATATATATATATATATATATATATGTGGAAACACAGATGGAAGTGTAAAGTATAATTCCATCTATCTGAAGAACTCCAGCTCGAGTTTTGTTCTCGGTTTATTGCATTTATCGAATCACACCTTTAGATAGGGTTTAAAAAGGTATCTTCTATTGCCGAGTCTTCAGTGATGACCCAAATACCTCCAAGTCTCCCTGAGTAATCCATTACATGCTTGCTACTCGCTTGACATACGGGGGGTTTCCATGCTTGCGGTTACTTTTCAGTTCTATTGTATGAGGTAGTCTGGAGTGGCAGAGAAGTATGTTAGACGTGTGCAGGACATGTATGCTCGCTGTGAGACAGTGGTGAGGTGTGCTGGAGGTGTGACAAAGAAGTTCAAGGTGGAGGTGGGACTTCATCAGGGAGCAGCTCGGAGCCCCTTCTTGTTTGCAGTGATGATGGACAGGGTGACAGATGAGGTTAGACAGGAATCTCCATGGACCATGATGTTTGCAGATGATATTGTGATCCGTAGTGAGAACGGGGAACAGGTGGAGGTATACATTGCATCTTGTAAGGTGGAGGTATGCTCTGAAAAGGAGCAAAGAGAAGATTTATGGATGCAGTGAGAGAGGATATGAAGTGAGTTGGTGTGAGAGAGGAGGATCCAGAGAACAGGGTTAGATGGAGAAGGTATATTCGTTGTGGCGACCCCTGAAGGAAAAAGCCCAAAGGAAAAGAAGAAGAAGTTAGTTTTGGGTTCATGTCTATAAACCAACCCCCGTGGGGGCCCAAGTGTCCCTGGCCTTGGAAGGCAAAGTTAATTTCCGACCAGAGCGGCAAAGCCACTGTGTAGTACCTGGTGGACAAGGTGCAAGTGGAGCTGCAAACCAACCAGGGGCGGACATTCAAGGCCCAGGTGTTCGGTGAGGTCTGCCTGCCGGACAATGCCCCGAGCGACCCCTCAGCAAGGCTGGGTCCAAACAGAAACACCTGTGACAGTCGCTGTTGAGGGGAGGGTTTTCTACCTGGGATCCAGTTGTGGGTCTGCAGCCCAACAGGGAGAGGGACCTTTCCCCTAAACTGGTGAGCCCCCGGGTCGGGCCTTGCACTGCCCCTGAAGAGTCTTGCGGACGTTGTGTACCGAGACAGGTTGATAAAGAGGAGCCGTCTAGTGGTCTGACACTGGGAAAGGTTATTGCTGGAGCAATCATTGACCGAAGCAGAGGGTGAGGACTGAACACAAGCCTTGGGAGTCCACCTAATCAACAGAGCTAGCTCGGGACAGCACAACTGCCAACACCTCTTAAAGGATTCCATTATGACCTCTGTGGTGGCTGAGAACGAGCTGGGTTCGGCCCATGCAGTGTGTTGCTGAAGAGACTTCCGAGCTTCCCTCGCTTTGACAATTCGAAGCCTTGCAAGACTCCCACAGTTTTACAATTGAAAGCTCAAGTTCTTTTCCTAAGTATGCTGTACATGTACGCCCCTGTGCAGCATGCATGTACACTCCCGGTGCACTAATCTGCACCATACCGTCGAATGACTTGAGGGCAGGGTGAGGAGGCGCCTACGAATGAGAGCGTTCGAGCTGTTAGTAAGATACTGAGATCCACCTGCTTGAAGGAAGAGTTTAACCTTTGTTCCTTCATCAAGCACGTATCCTCAGTCCTCTACTCTATTTGCGGCGCTGCAGCTCATCCTTGTCCCAATCTATATCAATCTGAAGTAGCTCCTCAGCAGAGTCTGTTGATTTCATTTCGTGAATGATATTTTGATCCTGATTAGAGGGGGGATACAAACACCTGCATTCCTGTCTGAGTACTCCATTCGTGCTTTTTCATTGTCTCATACATGAGGGGTTCCAACATATCCATTCCTGCAGTTAGTCTTCAGCGCGTGCCAATACATCGTTGATAGAATTCCTCCCCCAGGCCGTCCTTGTTTTGGTGAAGGTGTCCATCGGAGCTGAGCTGAAGCTTGTCTGTCAGAAGCATCCAAAACAGAAACACTACAAGGGAGGGCTCAGGCTCCTGGAAAGGTCTATTTGGCGGTCTTTCAGAGGACCGCTCGCTGGCTAATTGAATATCCGATTCAGGAGATGAGCTGTGGGCTTCGGCCTGGCTCGAGGATCTGGTCAAGGTGCTTCTCTGCTGAGGTGGTCCACCAGGAGGAGGAGAATATGTCTCTGGATTGGCCCTGGGAACACCTCAGGATTTCCCCAAGTGGCCGACGAGAGGGAAGATCCCAGCCTGGGTAAGGGTCAGGAGATGGATGGAAACATCTTTTCTCTGTAAAAGACACTCCCAGCATTCCCACAGCCTGTGTACAGGAACGCAAGAGCAGATATCATCTTCTCCTGCTTGTTTTCTTGTCATTTCACAATATTCCTCTTCAGCGACATGTTTGCTGTCTTGGGTTGAATGAACAAGCGGTTGTTCAATCGTGTCAAGGCCGAAACCTTGAAATTGCGGAAAAAAACGGGAGGATCTGCCAGCAAAGGTGCTGAGAAAGGACACTTTATATTTTTACTGAAGAATATATGCCACAATACTGAAGGCTATTAGCATTAGCATCGTCTGAAAGTCATTTCAATGACACATGGATTGGTGATGCAAGGAAAGTCTATCAAGGAGACTACGTTACCTAAGCAACAGGCTCAAGTCTTAAAAGAAGTAGAGAAGTTATTCTTGGTGTGGATGAATGACCGACAGCTCACTAGAGATAGCGTTGGTGTTAGCATTAGCATTAGCGAGGGTCTCATATACGAGACGGCTTTATTTTTGTACGAATCTGTACGATCCTGAAGAACTAAGACGAGCTTAACACGGTTTATGAGACTAAAGGGCGACAATGCTAACGAAGCAAAGTTTGGATGGATGACAGAGAGCTAGCTGGAGTTAGTGTTAGCATTAGCTAGGGTCTCATAAGCGAGAAGTCTTTACTTTTGCAGATTTAGCGAAGGAAATGAAGCGAACAAGTTCTGGCAAGAAGAGAAAGAACAGCAGAAACACAGCAATAATTACGTTTATCTTTAATTCTTTGTATTTTTGCCACAAATAAACCCATAAAAAAGTGTAAAAAGAGTGCAGAATGTTCTCGGGGCTGGAGAACCAATAGATGGGGTTTACACTGATTCCAACGTGAAACATTGATTCGGTTGGTGAACATTTGGGTTTGCGAAGGGAGTCAAAGAACAAATTGAATTCGTAAGCCGAGGTTCTGCTGTAATCTCACCAGAAACACACACACACACACACACACACACACACACACACACAGAAGGAAGGTCTCCGAGTCCTGATTGTTGGCCCAGATCGGGTTTAGCTGCTCGATCCAAACAGCGGTTCGTAAAACTCGACACGCTCATTAAAACTCTGGTCTTTTAAAACCGGGCTTTGACTTTCCCAATAAAACATATAACCTTTACCCTTATTTGGATGTTATACATTTAGACTGATGGGGAAGTCCTTTGTTTACATCTGGGAAATGTTCCTGTCTGTCGTGTTGGACGTCACCTGTTATCCAACTGAGCAGTTTCCCGGATTGGCTGCTTCCATCGGGCACTTTAACGGGAGACAAATAAACCAATCAAATGTCCATTCGGCCATAAATGGAGGACGAAACGAGAGGGCCTTTTATAGTCAAATGTTACGGCGTATAAAAATCGCCTTTTGTTTTATAGAGAAGGAGGCAGAAAATGAAATCAACGCTGCGGTCGTGATGTTTCATGGCCCAGAGGTGAGCCTTTAACGTCCGGCTCTTCCGCGCGACCAATGAGAACGGCCGAAAACGCAGCGCGGCGACCACAGGGCGGCAAAAGCCAGGGCGAATTCTCAGGAGGCCGACGGCAGAATACGGCTTCCGAAACTTCCGACGGGGGGGGGAAGACGCTTCCCCGTCTCCGCCTTCGTGAACCTGTCGGCTCTGTCTCTCCGGCTCCACGCCGGGCTGAACTTTTCGCTTTGAAAAGGAGAGGATGATAGCGGCAGAGAGATAGAGCATGAATTCTTTATTTTTTATTTAAATGGAAATGCGTTTGAGTCACGCCGCTCCCGCGAAAGTCGCGACCGCCGTCTTATCTCCGGTCATTAAGCGCCGACCGACCTCCCGATGAAATCCTCCGTTTTTCCTTTTCTTTTTTTAACGTTGTTTTGCGCCGCCCCTCGTCGCAGATCTGTAAATATTCATGGCGGTCGTCGCAGTGGGGGTGTTGGATTGTTAAAGCGACCGGGCCCGACTACAAAGAGCAGCTCACTCACCCACGGCGCCGCGAAATTAAATTACCGGCCCGCCGCCGGGAGTAGTAAAGTCGTTCAGATCGCGGCGCGGGGACGCCTGGTTGTGGCGTCTTTTTTTTCCGTGGGCCTCGGTTCCACAGTGACGTCACATCCCAGATGGAGGGACGTCATCGCGTCGCAGACCTTCGCCGACTTTTCCCGCGCTTGCACGCCGCCACACCGCCACTCCAAATGGGATTCAGCCATGAATAATTCCGCCATCTTTGTTGTCAAAATACGTGTTCGGCCACGTCGGCGGGCGGGAGACGGGGCCTATTGTCGGGCTCGAGCGTTGAGAATTTAATTTCTAGAAGAGAGAAAGAGGGGAACACTCCATCTGGCATTTGGCTTTTCCGCCTTGGGATGATTGTCATTGGCTTTCAGAGTGAGTTCACGCTGTGACGCTTCGGGTTTTTTAGATCCCGAAATCACTAAACTCATCACGACGGGAAAATGTTGTTGTTTTTTTTCTACTTTTTAGATCTTCATTTTTTCCTTCGGGCTGCTCCCATCAGGGGTCACCGGAGCCTCATCACCTGCCTCCATCTCAGACAGGATCAGATTTGCCTTTGAGTCCTGCGGTGGAGAAATTTGCAGCGCTAACAGCAAATAAGCACAGCAAAGCTAGAAGAGACTAGTTAGCGCTTAAGATATTGCCGTTCGGCGGACGTGCATTTGCAACGAAGACTGTCTTTCAGACGGAAGCGTACGCAAAATAATTAACATCCATGAACCTTCGCAGAGTGAACCTCCATCTGGAAATGTAGATTTTCAAATCTGTGAATGTCTACGGTGGTTCCAAAAAATTTACATTTCTGTTTGGACACTATTTCAAGATAAGATAAGATAAGATAAGATAAGATAAGATAAGATAAGATAAGATAAGATAAGATAAGATAAGATAAGATAAGATAAGATAAGATAAGATAAGATAAGATAAGATAAGATAAGATAAGACAAGATAATACTCTATTGATCCCAAAGGGAAAACTCTTTTGTCACAGCAGCGCAACAATAACAATGTCAATAAAATTGAGTGTAAATAGAAATAAGAGAAATTGAAGGATGGCAAAATATGTCTACAAAAAAATGGATCAAAAATGAACATCAGCAAGGATAGAAATGGATAACAGAATGAAAGAAGGAAGAGACAGTTGATTTTTATTTGTTTTGTTGGTGAAGAGTTCGCTTAAAACAGTAGTTAGCGCTAGCTTAGCCCCTCGTTATTCCCTGCCGGGGGATATCCCATGATGCACCTCTCCCAACCTCTCTGCATCCCTTCAGTCACCTCACATCTTCTTCTCCCCGCTGTCTCCTTTGGGAAGGTTTGGATTGTGTAGACCATCTAAAAGAGTGTGGTCCAGACCTGCTCCGCATGGAAATGGGTCATCAGAGCAACTGGCTTTGGAGCTCCAGGAATGAAACCTGACTTGATGGCACAGGATCCTTGAGGTGACCACTGTCATGCTGCAGCTGTTGGTGCAGTCTGACAGCAGCAGGGAGGAACCTCCTGCAGGACGGCTCCCTCAGAGGTTCCAGAAGGTGCGAAGCGCTAACCCTCTCCTCTGCGTCATCTTCTCTCCTCACGTCAGCTTCATGTCCTCTTTCAGACCCTGCTCTCATCCATCTTCACCCCTTCCTCCTCCTCTTCTTCAAATCACAGGAACACGGTTTCCACCTGGAGGTCACCACAGCCGATGGAGGTCTTTGTTTGGTTCTCGTCTTTCGTCCGGCACATGTTCTCCATCCATCCTTCCATCCATCCTTTCATTTTTTCTTTCTTTCTTTCATCATCCATCCATCCATCCATCCATTCAACCATCCTTTCATTCTTTCTTTCATTCTGTCTTCCTTTCTTTCCTTCTTTCTTTCATCATCCATCCATCCGTCCGTCCGTCCATCCATCCGTCCATCCAACAACCCCTCCATCCATCATCCTTTCATTCTTTATTCCTTTCTTTCCTTCTTTCTTTCATCATCCATCCATCCATTCATCCATCCTTTCATTCATTTGTCTTTCTTTCATCATCTACCCATCCGTCCATCCGTCCATCCGTCCATCCATCCGTCCATCCATCCATCCATCTATCTGTCATCCATCCATCTATCCAACAATCCATCTGTCCATCCATCCATGATCTGGACAGGATAAAGGGATTATTCGGCAGGTGATTGGCTGAGGGTGAGATGGAGGCAGGTGATTGGCTGAGAGCCCTGAAGGCAGTAGCTCAAAGGAATACATCCTGGTCACATCTGCAAATTGCAAAAAGGTGTAGCAGAGTAAATCTGCTAATCCTGGCTTTGGAAATGTCCTTCCATCAGATTAGTTTACCAGGAAACGCAGCTCGCATTGATTGGAGCTTTACATTTCATTGGAGTAAAGCCGCTGTAAAAAAAAAAATTAAAAAAAAACTTTTGTAAATTCAGTTGTCAAACGCACCTATCGATCCAGTCCTTTCTTTCAGACGGAGGTTTAAGAGGCGGAAAATCGGCTCCGGCGTCGGACAGATTTCACCGAAACAAAGTTGTTTGTGAGCCTGAAAATATCGCCGGCGTGCTGTCATGACATTTCCCGCCCCCGCGTCAACCTTTAAACATTTGCCTCTGACAGACAGTCGGCTTTTCAAGGAAAAAAAAAGAAAATAAAATTCAGACGCGGGCCAAAGGAGAACTTTATTTCCCTCCTGATGTCTCTTGATATTTTTAAAAGTTGGCCCTCTCCGCCTCCTGCGGTCCGTCTGAGATCCAGGAAACCCGCATTTCTCTCAGGAGGCCGAGAAGTTTGAATTGACTTTCAAGTAAAAAAGTTCCGTTTGGAAAAGGAAAAAAAAAAAAATGTTTTGAATTTAAAATGTAATCTTTCATATGTTTATTTCTAGGAATACTGTCTCGCACTTTTTCGGGTTTCCGCCTCCCAGCCAGAAGGTGGTTGGATTCCCACGGTGGGCCTTTCCGTGTGGAATCTCCACGCTCTCCTCGTGTCTGAGTGAGGGGTCTCCAGGTTCCTCCGCGGTCCAAACACCTGCAGAAGGTTCGCTGGAGCCCACACGCAAGGTCCAGATACGTGGATGGGAGTGTGAGTGGTTGTGAGGAGCCATTTCACAACTGAAAATCCCCAAAACGAAAGAAAAGTCGTGAGAGCAAAAGAAGAGCTTCCTCCACCACGAGAAACATAAAAACAGAAACACGCCGATTTGAAAGAGGTGTAAAGATGCACTGCAGCTGATGATGTAGGACTGGAAAGTAAATTGTTGTTTGTTGGTATTGTGTTGTTGTTTTTTTCAGATTGCTGCTTTTTGAGCACAATATAGCAACTACACGTTGTTTTGAAGCTGCACAAAAATGAAAATGGCAAATCTGTGGGGTTAAATCATGGATGGGTTTGGGCAGGGAAGTGGAAACTTCTGCCAACTCCATCTGAACCGTGTCAAGGTGAAGGAAATGTACTGTGGAATTTTGTAAATTATTGAACACAAATAAATGAATGTGTCAATGTGAATAAATGAGTGAATGGTTTGAATGTCATTTCCTCTTTTTTCATCTATTTTTATCCTTGTTGTTGTCGCTGTCCTTTTAATTGACTCTTTTATTATTGTTCGTATTTATTGTTATTGTCATGAGTGAATGAATATTTACAACATTGTCACATGCATTGTGTCGCCAAAGGTCGTATCAAACCCCCGGTCAATTCCTACATTCTACAGCTCGGTTTGCTGTTCACACTCCTGCAGGTGTGTGTGTGTGTGTGTGAGTGTGTGTGTGTGTGTGTGCAATCAGCCCAAAGGGCAGCCATCAGCGCGCAGGTGACCAGGAAGCAAATGTATTCAGTTCAGTGACGTGCGGAGAAGTTCATGGCTGGTGAGGCACTGACTTCATCATCATCAGATTCCCCATGAGGCAGGAGAGCCGCCTGCCTCACTCCGGGACTCGTCGCAGCCGTTTTCTGATCGCTCAGCACAAGAAACTAGCAACACATAGATAGTTGTTGACAGAAAAACACTGTGCACTGGAAATGTACATCATAAAGCAAAAGTGTCAAAACATTTCAATAGTGACATTCAGAGAGGCAGCAATGCGGTGTGAGTGCAGAGCATGCCGGCAGTCAGCCGCCACAGCGCGATCTTATTGAGTTTCAACAGTCAGCAGCCTCAGCGCACGTTAATTCTCAGTCACAGGAAATGTCCAAAACCCCAGCCGTTGAGAATAAAAAAAACTGTAAAATAAAAGAAAAAAAAGAAAAAAAGAAAAAGAAATCAATAAATGATAAAAATGAAAAAAATCAAAAATTAAAAAAATAAAAATATAATTAAAAATAAAAAAAATAAATACATTGATTAAAAGTTAAAAATAAAAATAAAAATCTAAACCTGGTGAAGTTAAATGAAAAACAATTTTATCGCGCAAGTCACTGACAAATAGAACCATATCATTCTTTTTTTCATTTGACATTTTTTCCTTTCCAAGATTGGCAAGTGAGGCACGGCCTCTCCTGCCTCCCCTGACTGCACCCCACCGATTCAGATGTATTCGGCGCGTTTCCTACTCGCCGCGATATCGGCGTCTAGCCGGGACAGCGTCGCTTGGCAGCCGCTGTTTTGCCACGCGGCGTCGACCGGTCCGTCCCGTTGCCGGACGCTCGTTAGTGTTAATTGGGCCGAGTCTTTCACCCCGACAGAAGGGCTCGGGGCAGAGCCGGCCCCCGGACATATGGCCGGCAGCGCCGCGCAGGAAGCTGCCAGAAAGAGGGATTACCTTGACAGTGATAGGAGCAATCAGAGGACTCGCTCAGCGAGGACACGCTGGGAAAACAACCGCCGCGCAGGAAATGCGCTCCTCATCCCCCCTCCGAGAAGAAAGGAAGAAAACAGATAAACGAAGGACAAAATGTTTTTTTCCCGCAGGATAGAGACGCGACTTAAATACGTCAAAGTGGTGTCAGGTGGCCTCGGATGGCGGAGTGTCCCTGAGACGTCTGAAGAAAAACAAAAAAAAAAAACGAGAGAAGACGGCGCCATCTGAGGCACTGGATAGCCTGTGTGTGTGTGTGTGTGTGTGTGTGTGTGCGTGTGTGTGTGTGTGTGTGTGTGTGTGTGAGTGTGTGTGTGTGTGCTCACGGGTGTACCTGTTGTGTGTGTTT
>CAAKHD010013591.1:17317-39814 GCA_901007705.1 Fistularia tabacaria | reverse complement strand
CACTGACTGATGCGGTTAGCATGCTGGTTATCACGGGCCATCTGACTGGTTGTACTGGTTTGATCGGAGCTGATATGATTTATTGACAGCCATCAGCTGGATCTCGGGTGATAGGGTATCTGATCACCCTGTGTGTGTGCATGTGTGTGCGTGTGTGTGTGTGTGTGTGTGTGTGTGTGTGTGTGTGTGTGTGAGTGTGAGTGTGTGCGCGTGCACACATTTCTGAATGAGAGCTTTGAGCGTTGCTATTTAAGTTCATGTCCGTTTACCATAGCCGTTGTGTGTCCCCACCGACATCGGGGCCTGAAGGATCGGCTTTGTTTACTTTCTTCAAATCTCAAACAGTCGAACCAGGTGTTTGTCGGACTTCTGATGACGTTTGGCGGGAGCGTGTTTTCAGAGTCCCGGAAAAAGGTCACACCCCTCCTTCTCTTCCGATTAGCTGGTAGTCCAGCGCAGTGCATTGTAACCAAACCACTGTGTCGGGTTGTGAGGAAGTCCAGGGAAACACCCCCTAAACTGCACATTTGAATAAAGTTTGAATGCTGTGTGTGTTTGTGTGTGTGTGTTTCCCAGGGTTCTACTGGTGTGTACACTGGTTTCATCAAGGTCCAGATGGAGCTACGGAGGCCCGTGACGGTTCGGGGGGGCCAGAGGGTAGCGGAAGGAGCCAACGCTCAGGAGGCCTTCTATCTGCCCCGGGGGGTGGTCAAGACCCTGCACATCAGCTCCAATAACACAGTCCGACAGGTGGCCCGACTCTCTCTCACACACACACACACACACACACACACACACACACACACACACACAGCATCATGAACATCCTACTCAAGCTTGTTAATATTACTTCTTCGTTATCATCTCACTCGGAATTGGGTGGATTTGTTTCATATCAAAAAGTGTGATGTATGGCTGCAATCATGTTTTTTCTTATTGTATCTACCAGAGTCCTTACTTCATCTCATAATCTAAGTTGATTGGGAAATTCATGTAAAATCAGCAAAAAGCTGAAGCAGAATTAATCTTATCATGCAGGGCGTACATTGTTTGTGTTGTTGATCTCAAAGGGGATTTTCTATACCTTAGTGCATATACACTGACACAAACTCAGAGTGCTGCCTTACCTCTCTGGGTCACACAATCCATCCTCACACCTCTTCACTCTCAGCTCATTCGACAGCCACTCTGTGAAGACCAGCTGGACACGCAACAAAGGCCAAGTTCAGTTTAAACCTATCAAGGCCCGTCGAGCTCAGCCGCTATCCTCCACCCTACCTGGTAAGCTGGGTGGTTCTGCAGCTGATGGAAGGCCGGCAGCTTCCAGAGACACCGGGCTGTCGTTCTCCAGGAGCCGCCGCCGTCTGTGATGCTGCTCCACAGTCCTGGGGTTTCCTCCTCCTCCAGATACTCATCCTCCGGAGTGGAAGTCCTTCTGGCCTCAGGCAACAGTCTTGGAATGAGGTACAGGAGCTACATGCACATACAAATGTTTGCCCTTAAATTCTCTACGCTCAATGTGACTTTCTAATCAGTCTGATTCTACATGTGTAATATTTTAGGAGCTTTTCATCAGAGATGGATACCTTCTTATAGAGGCTGCAGGGGATGTAGTCCCGCTGCTGCTCTGGAGCTTGAGAATCCCCTCTGCAGAAGCCATAGCAAACAGCCGCCACACAGAACCTAGAACAGCGACAGGAAGCCTGACTCAATGGGTCATGACCACCCAGTGCCGCCACCAAAACATGACCGCATGACGACAACCATAATCAGATGGGCACAGATGAATCCCTCACCTGGCACAGAAGAGCATGCCGGTGTGTGTGCTGCAGCAGAGGGCCGAGCTCACCGCTTCAGAGATGGTCACCGGCTCGGGCAGGACCGGAGAGCCAGCCAGCTGAACCAGGGGAGAGTGGGACGTGGAGGCGTGGAGGTGAACCACAAAAACTGCCAGGCCGAGCAAGTGTGCGGCACTCAGCAGGGAGACCTTTTGGACACAGGGAGGAGTAAATATCAGCAATATATAAAAATTTCGCTGATACGCTATGACTGTGATGTTTTTTTGAAATAGTGATACATCCAGACACAAATCATTGCATGTATGTTGTAATAAAGAAATTTTGGTTTAAAATCAGCAAAAAAGGACCTTCAACTCTTTTTATTTGTAACAATTAAACGATTATATCATGTCAGATTTCTTAAATTGACAAGTAATATACTTGCGCTTCACTAAAATCTAAAAAGCAGTTAAATCCAAATACAACAACGACTGGACACCCGATGAGTTAAATTGGATAAATCCAAGGACAGTATGTTAGAACAGATGTTTGTGTACCTGGCTATGAAGTAGGTGCCAGAGCCTGTGTAGGATGACAGAAAGCAGCTGTGTGTTTCCAAGCAGGACGCCAATAAACCTGGAAGCCCATTGGCTTTGTCTAAACAGAGGAAACACACACACACTGGTCGACTTGTCCGTTTTCGGTATGCAAACATGATGCAACTAGCCTGGCAACGGCGCACGTCCACACAGCTCCAGGCAACCAATTCGCTCTGATTTCCACTGGGGGTTACAAACAAACCAATGGCAACCTGTTACCTAGCGGGGGTTGGGAGAGGCTTCAATACAAGGATCAGCAAATAACTGCTGAGGTGCAGATGATGCCCAAATCTGCTGAGGCTCCATCATAACAGACAAGACATGGCTGCTGTCCTTACAGTGGATTGGAGGACCTGGATGTTTTATTATATTATAGTCTAAAAGACGAGGCAAGAAACAGTCAAATCTTTCAGTGGGGAGTTTCATGTGTTTGCTAGATCTCTGAAAGCATTCAGCAGCAGCACATCTTCTGTTTACAATTTACTAACTCTCATCAGGGGGAGTGTCTCATCCCCAGAGGAGCGTTTTGTCTCCGCTGTGCTGTCAACACCCCCGGGAAATCTGTGATTTGGCAGCAGCGACCATCTGCGATCAGCGATCTGGCTCACTTGTTTGGCGGCTGTCCTCGGGAGGCATCTAACGTGCACTGACAGAAGCTTCTAAGGATCACGTCGACAACCTGAGAGTCAAAATGGTGGCACATATGAATTTACTGATATGAACAACCAACTGATATTGTTTCTCTACAACAGAGAACACCTGCCGATTAGAGAGTATTTCAAAAATATAAGTTATGTAATTGGATAAACAGCCTGATTTTTGACTGTCTATGCTTTGTGTTGATCTTGATATCGCAACTCTAGACATACAACATCATAAAATAGATATTTTTTCAACTTTCAGCTTTGCGGAGACCATTTAGACTTTTTGTGTGAGTCAGACTCTTTCCAACTCAAATACCAGTCAACCAATCTTTTGAAATGGCCACAGCTATATAATATTCTACCTCATTTTTGAGGGGGGGGGGCAAAAAAATTGCGGAAATACTATTGATTTATTCAAACAAAAGCACATTTCATTCTAATAAAAAGAAGATATGTCATAAGCTTTATTGCATTACTATTTTGAATGCGTGGTACTGAATCTTAAAAAGATGGAAGTACCTGAATGTTTAGCTGCGGGGACGGAGGCGTGTCTGTGTGAAGCTTTAGAACACTTGGTCCAGCCAGCTGATCAGGCTTACCAGGGAAGATGACGCTCAGAGAGTGAGAGATCCTGGACAGCTGGGCTGACGTCTCTGAAAATAACGTATTGCAAAACACACAAAAACTGGAGCTTTCCATCATGGCTGACTCTCCTCACATTTCTAAATATAATTTTCAAGCTCCTTTTCCTTGACTGTCCAACAGGATCAAACACAAGCGCTTACCTAATCTCCATGTCTTTTTCACCATTATTATTGTAATCCATGATTCTGCTGTTTACTGATGAATTACTAAGTCATGAAAAATGCTTTTGCTCTATTAGAGAACAATATCGCTGAAGAGACAAAATCTATTCAAGTTGTACTTTGAGCACTGGTTGGCAGTGTTTGCGATAAGCAGCTGTGATTAGAAAATAGCCAGGAATCCCAGATTTTTCAGTATTTGCAGGGCTCCCGGGTTCGGGAGTGCGTGAAATCCAACTGACTGACCTGCCTCATGTCCGTCCTGGACCATCTCTTGAAGCTCCTGCAGCTGAGACTGTAGGACTTGGAGAGGGTCGTCACCAGGGTCGGCACGCACGGCACATGCTATGAAAAACAACTCTTTGAAGGCTCACAAATACATCCACATATTTTCTCCCAAGTTTATCAGGTCATTATGGGGGATGAGACGTGATGTTTGGTTCACAAACAATTATGATGATGAGGAGCTTAAATTATGTATTCATTTGCTTATTTGTGAAACAAAAGTTGAGGATAATTCTCCTTCTAACATTGACACACTCTTTTAATACTGAGTTTATTCCCTTAAAATTAACAAATCAATTTAATAACATTCCCACACTACGTCATGTTTCGAGAATTAAATCGTTCAAGTGACTTTTAAACTGATTATTGCGATATTCTCATATCACAACAGTCTCCTCCCTCCGGGTACTATTTTTTGATGTTACTGTTCTATTATATCTATATCTTCAAATCCCACAAATTTCACTTTGCTCTTGTAATAAAACATGAAGACAACTAAGTGGTTTTCTTTGAGATTAAATCAACTGTCAGTTATGAAAATACTCACAGTCCTGCTGCCTTAGTCTCTGACAAGATTCCACATACGTTGAATATTTGGCAGCAGGGATCTTCTCTGCTCTGAAAACACCACAAAGACAACAAAAAAAAAAGAAATGTATGAAAGTCATATAATGAACACACTGCTCTCAAAATGGTTTCTGACATCTGCCAAAGCAGCTGAGTCAATTACAGTGCAAATGAAATTATATTGACTCTAGTCTCTGAGGCGGATCGGAAGAATTAAATAATGCACAGTATACAGGATTCTGCTGACTCACTTTTTTAAGGCTTCGATGAAACTCATCCAAGCGTCAGCCTTCACAGGAAGCTGCAAGTGAAAGTGAAATCAGGTGAAACGGAGGAGTGCGATGTGACGGCATAACAGCACAAATCCTTCATTTCACTCCTCACTCAAACAATATCTACTGAAGTGTTGATTTTGCTGTGCCCCAACTTTGAAGGACACATTTCCAATAACAGCACACTTACATGTTTAGTGTTTAAAATAGTTTTAAAACCACAATTTTTGTGGCGTTGTACTTTATTGATGACTTTTTTTTTTTTTTTTTTATTTCATGTTTAAAAGTTAAAAAAAGCCATTTGTGTCCCCACACAATTAGTTTTGAAATAAATTTGAGTCAGTATTTTAAAAGCTTTTGGTTGTACAACGTAACTTCATGACTAAGTTGATTGTGATTAACAGAGTGAGACAGAAGTGAGAACCACTGGTATAATGCTACTCTCATAAAGCTACTCTTTCTGCATACGCAGATAAAAAAAAAAAAAAACTTTAATGAAAGGAACTCACTATTCTCGGCTTGAGTAGAGCTGTGAGGAAGCGACTGAGGAAGTACTGCCTCCGAAAAATACTGTTGAATGATCGAAATAATAAAAAAAAGAGAAACGTTAAAAAGCTACTGGAAATATTAACATGTGTTCCAGCACACTTTTGAATACCTGGCCTCCATGACTGTGGCTGAGATTCTTCCTGTGCTCTCAAACAGAGACACTGCCTTCTCCACATCCTGGACAGCCTGGCACTCAGGCTACACACACACACAAAATGGATGGAAATACATTCCAAAATAAAATACAATTCAGCTTTAGGCTGATTTCCAGACTTTGTTCCTCGATAATGTTACACACATAATATAAATATCTGTATACTGTATAAATATAGAAAAACACATACATAAATATTTGGAAACTGATAAAATACTGCATGAATAATCATATAATGAAGGAACAGAGAAATAATAAAATAATAAATAAATTCAAAAATAAAGTTATAAATTTAGATTAGTCAACATGGGTAAACAGAGCTACATAAAATTGGAAACATGGAAATAAATCAAGGAATATATTTAAATTGGCAAATAAATAAATCTTAGCCATGTATTGATGACCATATTTAGGTATCTCAATGTTCATGTCCTATTTGGGTCTTTACCGCTGCATCCTATAAATAGATAGTGAACTGTACAATGGCCTGTGAATCAATGCTGAAGCTAATGGCACCTCAAATACTTAACCACTGCTACCTGAACTGGAGCACTGCCTGCACCAGAGACATCCTCATACAGGCCCATCTCCTCCATGGACTCCTACATGAGCACACACACACACACACGGGCTGAAACTTTTGGATTTAGTTGGGAGATTAAGGAAGGGGGAGATTTTAGATCATGAAACTATTATGCAAGACAAATGTTCACAATGCTGCATATGACCTTGAGGTCAGCGAGTCTGGTCTTGGCCAGAGAGATGTACTCCATCAGGAGGTTGCGGTGTTTCGCTGGTACATATGGTGGGTGGAGGATGTGCACCTGGCAGATGAACATGTCAGACTTAATGATAAAAAGCAGAACTGGCTTGGTATGACACCTTTATCTTTTTGTATCTACACTATATTGTTGTCAGTTTATACTTGAGCAGACGTAAAATTGTTCAGAAAATGCTGTTCAGTTCCTCCCATTAGGAAAAATAAAATTGAATGGCATTCTGGTTAGGTGTTGGTGTCACAAGAAATAATATACATTGTCTACCCACACTGTATACAATACTAACACACCTCCTTCACTTGTGGGAAATGACTGGGCTGACTTTTAAGACCATAAACAAGCCCAAACCCAAAAATATTATACATTTCTATATGCATAACACAAATCGAAAACAGTATTTGAATTTCTTTGGTATCCTATTACACAGTACATAACATATAACTGGTCACCTTCAGGTACTGTGGGGGTTCAAAGGGTACCAGGTCAGACAGGAACTTCAGCAGAAACACTAGAGATTTCTTACTGGCAGCATGGAAGCCAGTGACACCGCCAAAAGATACCTGAGAAGAGCACAAAGGCAGAATGCTTTAAATTCTAAAGTTGAATCTAACCAAATATATTCGTCTCTAAAAATCATAAGTTGATACAACTTTGGTCATTGTGGTTTAGATGGCAAATCAATTAGGAGTTCATAGGAGCTGTTCATATTATATACTATTCTATAAGTTAGAAAATGCCTCTTGATAATATAATATAATATAATATGATATAATATAATATAATATAATATAATATAATATAATATAATATAATTTCCGTGCAAAAACACAATACTGAATCACGAAGATGGTGGTAAGGGAGCTAATACAACTCTTACTCAGTGCGCTTTTGTCTCAACTTAATACTAAGGTTACAAATGAGACCATCAGCCAGAGGATCTCGGCTTGTATTCTGTTCGGTTTCCCTGGAAAATCTCAAGAAGCCAGTCATCGTTGTTGGGCGTGACCCATTATGGAAATCACGTTTGTAGAGAACTGCATCATTGCTGTTCCAAACTCAGGTGTCCAATTCCTGTTACAGACCTTTCAGTCAGGTCTTTTCTTGAGTGACGATCTTTACCCTTACAAATATTTGTATCAATATCTTACATTATTTTATTTATATATGTAATATTTTCATGCAATTAATTGCATCAGTATTCACTGTTTGGGTTGTAGCCATCTTAAACAAAAATTATATATCCATCATTAAAAATGCGTTATTTATATGTATAATTGTATATTTAGCCTGTTTTTTTAATTGTTGATATATGCGTAAGTTCAGTTTTTGTTCCCGAAGTTTGCTATCAGTTTTCCTCCTGTAACATTGCACGTTTCCCCACAATCCTACCGAGAAATTGATTCTACAGTTGCAGGCAAATGGCATAATGTAGACTAATTTGCACCCCCTCGTCACTTCTACCAGATAATGATATTCTTTACCAAACCCATGTGGACAAACCACTTAGTTGAGAGGGGAGGTACCGCTATTGGCCAGAGGGGGCGCCAAAGTCCAACCTATCTGCAAGTTCATTTTAACTGCTCTGATACAGAGCACTGCACCACATGTGTATCATTCTGTCAGTAAAATAAATAATTTTGTGAAAGTTGCTAGAAATTATAGTTCCAGGACAGTTTGTAAAACCACTGAGTATTTTGATAGGAAAAAGTCCAATAAGACTTTAGATAACTGAAACCTTGAACCAGTCGCTATAGGCGGAGAAGATTGCAGGTCCCTCCAGGGCGCCCTGCCGAGCCAACAAGAAGGCGGTTATCATGCTCTCCAGGTCGTAGCCTTCGAATGCAGTGGTCAGTAGTCGAGAAAGAAGCTCTGATTGAGGACGGAGAAGACTGTTAGTCCAGAGAAAATGAACAGGAGACCGGAAAAATAGCAGAAAACCTGAATTTGTGGGTTAATTATGCTTAGATGGAAACAGTTCGAATTAATACTAACAGAAGGCATTTCCCTGAATGTTCCAGGCCTGAATTTCATTAAAACTACTTTCAAACCAATTGTGTTCTCAGAACAAAAAAATGGCCGTTAAACAAAATGGCAGTGCCTGTGGTACCTCTGAGGCTGGGCTGGGCATCGGGGTTATAAACCAGCAGCGTGGAGAGGAAGCATAGCACGTGTTTCCAGTTCACCTCGTGCGTCTCCAGAACCTGCTGCAGGTGGAGCAGCAGCTGCTCCACGCTGAACACCACCGCCAGCTATTTCGCATGTAGAAATCAGACAGCAAAATTAGTCATCGCCCAGAAAGGACGTGGTTGTTCAATCCCTGGACCTTTCTCCAGCTACAGAGGACAAAAAGTGACTGACAGCTTGATATTAGTAGGAGTCACAGACATGGGAACTTTACAGGTGGCTGTGAATTTCATAAGCCAGAGAGACATTCTTAATATTCCAGAGCAGAGAACATCCGCTTCAGAAAGCAGAATTTCACTCCATTAATGCTAAAATTGTTATTACGATGAAAAGGTCAGTGGATAGGAAAAAAAAAAAGATTTTATTTTAGATGTTTTAATTAATTATTGCAAATGTTTAGGGCATTTCTGTTGCACAGCATTTATCTTGTGAGTCTGATAACAAATGCTTTGAAGTTCAATTAGCTTCATAAAATACATATTCTCCCCAGTACAATCAAAATCCTTTTTTCTTACATTTTGAAATACATACTTTGAAAAAGACAGCAGACTGTTCTAAACAATAATAACCCACTGTATTTTTTTGTAAATGTATTATGCATGCATTTTGTTTGTTTTTTTGTCATTTTAAAGGGGAAATCTAGGTCAATTTTACACATTAGTTAAATGAGTAATGTGGAAAATAATAAGGAATAATACAGGAATTCATCCGTAGATCTGTAGATTATAGGACAATTTCTTCCTAATTTAACTGTGGCTCTATCTATATGACATGTAGTCCTCCAATCAATGTGAAAAATAACAAGGACCAATGTGAGACAATTGCTGTTTTAGCAAAAAGACTCTTAAAAAATGGTTATTTTATGGTTTGGGTTCATTCAGTATTTACTTGATGCCCAACTCACCTTGCGGAAGAGCATGGTTAGCAAACGGTTAGCCTTCGCAAAAGTCCACTCATTCTGCACAGTGACAGCATCCGACACTGAGGAAACAGAGTCAATATCTTTTAGGGAAAAAAAATAAGTTTTCATTTTTGGTCACGTCTGAAGCTATTGTTTTCTTTTTAGATGATTATACTGCACTGGCAGCACTTCACCATTTAACCGATTCATGTCTTCACCTGTGAGTTGGGGCTTAAAGGTGAGGGTCTGAGTGAGGGAGTGAGTGAGGAAGCGCTGCAGGACCGCTGAGGACACAGAGCCTCCGCACAAGGAAGCGTCCAAAAGGTGACACCTGGAGGAAGTACGACACAGGAGTGCTCTCAGTGGGGGGTCCTCTGGGACTTTTTTGTTGACACAGGGAGCCAATTTTGAGATGGAACTGTATCGTGCCAAGTTAGACAACCGTTATCCACAGATAGCAGGCCAGAGAGACAGCTGAATCAATAAATAATTAACCCTCTCACAAATCACACACTTCGTGATCACGTTTGTCACAGCTACAAGGGCATCATGCCTTGACGGACATGGAGATGATCTTATAAACCTTTATTACCACCTTTGGGATATAATCTTTTCTTGTGTGGAAACCTGGGTGGACTGGAGTCAAAAAAAATAAAAAAAAAACGATAGTGATCGCCATGTCTGCTTAAATATTCATATACTTGAAGGAGGCTTCCGACTGCAGCTCTCAACTAATCCTGACTTTGGGATAAGGAGGCTCAAAGGAAGTTCACATAACACTGAATGTCAAAGCTCAAATATTCAGGACTTTTCGTTTTAAAACTCCCTGGAACTGAAAGGTTCTTGATTATCATAAAAACAAAGAACCATAGTGCGGCTCCAGATCCCACAGGCTCCGGCATCTCATTCTTGTCCACGGTGTCCAGAAGCCCTGAAGAAAAACGATGAAACGTGAAAGACAGCACTATGCAGGAGACTGAAAGGTCTGAGTGGTTAAAGAATGGCTTCCAGGTGTGACTCAAAGTACGTCACTGAATGTTGAGTCAGTGAGAAACAGGGGAAGCAGGACTCACAGAACAGCATGTCATCCAGGGCTGACCGGCAGAGCGTGGAGCTCCTCCTCTCCACCTCTTCCGGCTGGAAGCCGGAGCCCACCAGCACCCCGACCAGTGCTGAAACAAACACAGACTATTCATCTAGCAGTCTGGCATCCATTTTCATTCCTGGCCTGGGCTATTGCGTCAGGAAATACAGGGATGCGGCAGTCAGCGGTTCCTCTGTGGAACATACTGATATGTGGAAAAAAACAATTAGGAGGAAAACGAATCATTGGACACCTGGATGATTTTCACATTAAGAGAAAATTTCAAATTCATTTATACACAATAGTTGCAGGACTAGTGAGGTGTTAAGATTTAGGGAAGCTGAGAGATGAATGGTAATTATGGCCTGACGTATCATGGCAACTGCCTTTGGAAAATCATGTGTCACAAGCACGACACAAAATAATATCCAAGTGTGTGTCCCCGGCATAATGTCACATTTTAGTTATTCCTGATTTAAATTTATTGCCAATTGTTCTGGACACTCAGTTGATTTTTTTGTTTTTGGTCATGTTGTGCCGACTTCTTTGACAGTTTCTTGTTTGTAGTTATTCCCCCCCCCAAGGAAGTCACTTGCTGATTTGTAAAACATAAATAAATAAAAATAATTATTATAAAAACATAATTTTTTATTCCCATTTCTGTTTTTTAGGTTTATATTTGCGACGATTTTAATATTTCGGTTTTCGCACGGCTTTTCTCCCCTATATGGGACCTGTTTGAGGGCGTGGCTAGCTAGACTTTTTAAAAACAGAACTATATAGAATATCAGCACTGAAACCGACCCTCACAGAAATACACACAAAGAAACACAAAAGGAGTGAGCAACAACCACTCCTCGAAAATGAGGTCAAAGGGCTGGTGCTGACACAAAGGTGAGCAAATAGCTGGCATAACATGCAGGTGGACATAGGTGAGACTGGAACAACTTTATTTTGGATCCTCCTTAATGCCTCTTTTCTTTTTTAACTTGCCAAATTCATTCAAAATCAAAGCTTTGATTTAATGTGACTCACGGTGAGAGAGAAAACCTGATCTTCCTGCTTACACGACCGATACTATCAGATACCAGATTCCCATCCCCTTGTTAAAGAGACCCGAAACAGATCTGACACTATCGGATTCCGCGGGAAGGGAGAGGAAACTGGAACACGCTCACGTGAACGGTTCCATGCAAAGGCACAGATATATGGATATTTGCCCATAAAGATTAAATTTCAACTGAGAATGTAATAATGTCAGTAGGTTGTGCGCCTCCATCGGGAGGTCATCGTGCAGTTACACAATAAACATGTGTCCTGCTCTGTAAACAAGGCTATTCCATTTTTGCTTATTTGTTTTCTGACCTTGTTCTGGTTCAGCCAATCAGATCGTACGTTCTACACAATAGTGTTTTAATCTGTTTGGTCTTAATCAGGATAAAACTGGATTATTAGCATCAATGTAAACACAGTTGCAAAATACAGCTTAAGCTTAAATTTAGAATTTAATTTACACGACAGAGCAAATTTGGGGAAACGACCATATTGACAAAAACACTCAGGACAAACTAAGTTGAACAGCCCTTCATGTGTGTGCTGAGAGAGATCCCCGTCCTTACTCGACAACACTTTCCCTCGAACTCGCTTGGCCTCGTCTTCCCCCTGCAGAGGGTTCCAACTGCACAGGGCCTTCAGCTGAGACACCAGCCATGACCTCACGCCTTCATCGCTGCAGGGGTGGAGGGAAAGACAGCAGAAAAAGCAAACCTTTTCCCATTTGATACGGGGTTGAAGTTCAATCTCCAAACGACACTTTGAACTGACCGCTTAGACTCAAAAGGACTTGTATGCTCTCTTTTTGTTTATATACATAGGCTCGAGCAGAGATGTACACTGTATGTGTTTTCCAGATGAACAGGGTTGTGAAAATAAAGTGTGGTTTTGAAATAAGGGCCTCCATTACATCTCTATGCCCTGATTCTGTGGGGATCTGATCTTCTGTCCCACATGTGAGCGTTCACTAATCCGTTGAGCGAAGTGCTCCTTGTGCTTTGCATGAACTAATGCAGTGTGTGATGGATGGAGACACCCCCACCTCACCCACCTGACTTTTTTTTTTTTGGTGCAAATCGGATTTGTGCATCCTCTGCGCAGATGGTACGGAATGAAATGCAACACAGACAGATTAACTAATATTTCATACCTCTCTAAAATGTCCTTCAGACTGAGGATGTGATAAACATGGAGGTGGTAGACCACATCCAGCTTTGGGAATTTCTGCAAATAAATCAGTTGCTTTATGTCAAAACAGTGAAGTCTAGACACAAACATCATTGAGTCTTGAGTCTTCTGATTTGTCTCTACTGTAAGTAACCACAAAAAACACACCATGTAATTTTCAAATATGACATGGTCCCTTAAGCCCATAAAGGTAGTATCTTCTATCTCTTCACACACAGGAAAAAGATCAGGTTGAGGATAATTAGCTTCTGTGACAAGGCTAGCAAAGACAAGAATCTTGTTCCCACAAGGTATTATCTTCTTCACGCCTCATAAAACTTTGCCGGCAGTGTAAAATGCATGCTGGGAACCTAAAAAGAAAGTGTTTCTTGCGCACACCTTCACAACCTCTCACTTCAACGTGTGCATGAAAACCTCACCGAGAGCAGTTTGAAATAGGGTTACATTTAATGCAGCATCATCATAAAAAAATAATTAAAAAGCAACTCTAATCAGTACCTTTTTGTCGGAAATGATCTGCAGTTCAGTGAACAAAAAGCTGGGTACACACCTGATCCCTCCTGTACTCCTTCCACAGCAGCCTGGGACAGAGGGCCGCATCTGATAGCAGCTCTCTGCAGGACTCCAGAAGCACGCACAACTGCACCTGGAGGACAGTCGCACCGGGAATGAACCTCAAAAATATTCACGCTTTATATGATTTTTCTCTCACAACAACGGCCCCCACAGCAACGAGCAACAAAGAAGACAAGTGCAGTTGAGTTGGTAGTTAATATCAAATGTTGGGTTGAAAACAACAAAATATCAACAGGGAAGGATGACAAAACATCATGCTGTGTGGACATTTGACAGACAGTAGAATTTAAAAATACAAAAATTTGATGACATAAAATGTTGATGTGTAAAAGGCACATTTCACACAGCGCACACTGACACATTTGTCAAGAACAACATCACGAACAAGCCCGACCAGAAACTTAGTCACAGCATAATTAAGTTACTCGATCTACTTAATGACCGTGATAAGACACTGAATTAGACAAAGAAAAGGCTCCATTGCGTAACGTTAAATATGCAATTTGAAATACTTGTATGCAGATGGCCCTTCCTGTGTGTGAAATACGCCACATAAATGCAGCTGATAACTGAGCACACATCCTTCAACGCCTTTTTCCAAACATTCAGGACATAAACGAGAGGAAAACAAATGGTTTCGCTCGAGGGGGATATTATGTGGAGGGATTCAAATCTATTGTGTGACTTCCAGACCAACAGAAGTCAACTAATTTTAATTAGAATACACGCTTTTTTTTTTTTTTGATCAAGAACATGTTTCACCATGCAGGTGAAAAACTGTGAACTATGATAAGACACTACACTCTGAGCTGAGTGTGAACCAGTCTCTCTCTCACACACACACACACACACACACACACACACACACACACACACACACACACACACACACACACACACACACACACACACACACACACACACACACACACGCATTCAAGGTAAAGACTTTTTGAAACCACTTCTGATATTTGGGAGTGACAGTCTATATAACTAAATCCACTGCATTTAAAATCAGTTACAGGTAGATTTAGACATTTTACAACACCAAAAACTACGTCAGAAATATGTTGAATTTTTCACAACAATCTCTTTTCTGCAATATTGCATAGTCTTCCTTTCTCTCGTGACCAGCCATTGGTTTCTGAGGGATGAGAGTTTTCGTAAACACTGACCTAGGAGTGAGGCTGTGAAGGCCGATGGAACACTCTCTGACGCCGCCTCACTCTGCTCTCCTGTGTCAAGGCTGAAAGTATCACGTGGAACTGGATTCTGCAAAAACAAATAACACACAACGATAAAGAATGTCAGATAGGACAATCACGAGACCATTTATAAATATTCATATTAATATACACACGTTACGTGTTGCTATACAAAAGGTTGAGTATTATTCCACTGTTATTCAAATATTTAAAAAAGGCTCCTGATTATGAATTAATTTTCAAAATGGGAAGAAAAAATTACATTCGGGAAGGAACATTTCCTTAAATAACATAAATCACAGAGGACAAGCAGAGTATTGCTTTATATTGAGAAATAATAAAAATCTGCCTGTGAATCACTGTGCAGTTCAGCTAAAACTGAAGGTTCTCTTCTGGTAGATTTAGTTAGATGCCAAGATGCTCAAGAATTATTGTGGTAATACAAAAAAAAAAAAAAATTAAACCAGATTCATGCTTCTCACAGATATTTTCTGACTTTTCCCTCTGCAAAGTAAATGTAACACAAGTTCTTTTCTCACTGGTAGATTCCAAAGGAGTTTTGGTGTTGTGTCTTTAGCAGTTTGCGTTGTGTAACTCACCCCGGCCTCTGCGAGGAGGCTGCAGAGATCCTGCTGCTGTTCCAGCAGCTGGATGGCCGCCTCCTGCAGCTGCTGGCCATCTCTATGTTTTGGCCTCTTGACAACATGACCAGCTGAGCAGGAGATGACGGCCAGCGAAAGTATTTTAAAAGGTTTAGATGCACACACATAAAGGCAGTCATGAAATGTTTGTTTTTCTTTCAACAGCAATCTTTTTTTTTTTTTTTTTACATGGCAATGGAAATTGCTTTATAATTAAAATTAAATACTTTACAATACACTGAGGAAACATAAATGTTTTCCTTAAAAATTGCACGATGGTAAATTAATCAATAAATTAGATTAATGAATACACTATAATACATTATTTAATAAATCTTACTAATTTGGACATTATTTCTCACAGATTCCTAGCTGTTTTATGTCACTTCTTGTGATTCATTCACTCTTTTTTTTAACTTTCTTCAACATTTTCAATTGTCAAAGTCTTTCCAATTTTTCTTGCTGATATTTATAAGATTTCTTCCTCATCTCTCGGTATCATTAGGAACTCAATAGAGAAGGAGTCTAAACATGCCAAATGAACTTGAACGGAATTAGTAAATAATAAGTAAACAAAAAGTATGTGGTTTAAATAGGACAACAGCCCCAATAGGACACGTTCAACTTGGAATTTGGTTTAAAGAAAATAGACAGCAATTGGGAATGTCATCTTAGAAGCACTGGGTCTTTATGACAGCGCCAGGTTTCCTCCTCGTACCTGCAAACAGTACTCCAAACATTCATTAGCTAAGTGATGAAAGACATGTAGCTAGCATGACTGGAGGGGATGTTGTGTGAATGGTTGAATGACTACCAAACTATTTCTTATCGTATTAATGGTTGAGTGAAGACACTCGTAAAGGTTTAAGATTTTAAAAAAGAAACCTCTGAGATGAAGCTATGACGTTCAAAACTCGTTGACGCTGTCAACTCACCGAGGAGGCTCGACAGAGTCCTTTTCTGAGGGACCGAGTCACAAGACGCGCTCAGTGACATGTAACACCGTCTGACCGCTTTAAAAAGTACTTTGAATTACTTATAAGAAAAAATATATATTATTTAACTATTTAACATACACACAAGAACTGTGTGTTGTTCTATTACCACTACATATTACATGGAGCATCTCTCAGTGTTTTGATTGACTTCCTCCACCATGGGTTTCTCCTCCCGCTCTTCACTCTCATTGGTCGATACGGCAGCCAATCATAGCAGACACTTTGGAGGTCGACCATAAAGTAAACCGGAGTTTTTAATTTCATACAAAGACGTTCACAAATTCTTAAATCCTCAAATATATAACATCTACATATCATATACCATATAATAAATATTTCATTTATCATTTTTTAAAAGTTCTTCTAGCACCGTTCTTTTATTTTTGATCTCAAAATCTTAACAAATACTAGAGGATTTAGCAAAGAGTATGCAAACAGCTTTCTCAAAGTTTGTTGAAAGAGTAAATATTTAACATTTTTTAAATTAAAAGGGCTTCCAAGGGACAGGTTAGGGTTTAATTCACTTACACTTTTCACAGTTGAATATTTAATGGGGGTACAGTAGGGTCAGATTCTCCTATGACAGGTGTGCTAAGTGTTTAAGAGAAATTCACTGATCCATATGTGACATGTCAATCAGAGGACCACACATATATGAAAACAACATGGCCTGTGTCACTGTCTCATTCACACTTTAGTACAACTTCAATTCTTTAGTTAATGTGGAACGACCTTGTTTTGAATCAAGAGCGTGGGAAGTTTCATCCTTATTTTGCCTTCAAACAGGCTTTGTAATTCTTTATCTTCATCTCTGACTGTCTGGAGGGAAGCAGAAGCTTTATTTATCTTTGCTCTGACATGAAAACCACAGCCTGCCTGACCTGCAAAGCACAGTCATCCGACACTCTCTTACTTTGAATCATTTCCTCTTTGCATATTATAATTTGGAGGAAGTTCAGTGTATTCTGGTAACACATTCTGGTTGTTGAAAATTTACATGAGACAAAAATTACATGTTTACAATTTGATGTTAAACTGTACTTATCAGGTTCGTTCATGATAATAATAACATGATGATTATAATATTTTAAACTTATATAACACAGATAAAGAGGCCCTTGACTGGTTTGGTGCTGTTCTGTGCATGATGCTTTTTTCTTTTTTTTTTTTTACTTTCCTCCAGTCAAAGAATGCTTTTTATCAGCAAGATAACTTGATTAAATTACATTATATTTTTGAATCGTGGGGAAATCGCAGCGTCTGAATCGACATCTTAGACATGTCATGTATTGCCTTACATAATGGTGAAATTTCCCGCGTGCAACACGAGTCTGGAGCTTGGTGACTTTTAGGTTTTACTTATTAGAATTGATCGTACCACAATACCTGGCATGTATCAAGGGTTTTGAGTGCTCGGAGGTGGACAGATGTCAGCGCTACATGAATGGGGGTGATGCACATCACCTTTTCACTCACTTATTCCTGCTCGAGTATTTACACATCCACACTCGGATTCACCGAACGGTGTGAAGCATGGAAGAACTGAACCCCTGCGTCGCTTCTCCTCGACCCTTTCACGTCAAACTGACGGTTCTGCACGGCGAGTAGTCGAACTTGTTCTGTCACGTGACAGCTCACCAGGTACGGATCAGCTATCTGGTCTGCGGCAAAAAATCCTCAATAAATAAACCTGTTAAGTGAATGTACCTTTGAGAACTCGCCCTGCGATGAAAAGTGAATAATTGAGCAGCTTTTCAGCCGTGACGTTTGACTCTTCTATTGTGATGTCTGACCTGAACCGCAATGACAAAGCTTTTTATTCCCCGGTGGTTTATCGTACTTGGAATAGCAGAAGAGGCAACAGTTGAGGGTTTGAGCGGTTACTGCCTCCAGAGTGAAGAGGAAGAGAAGAGAGCTTGAGACTTGTATGCTCTGAAAACAGTCTTGCAGTTTCCAGGAAATAGTTGAAGATGAGGTTGATTGTGCTCAGTTGGCTAAAAATAAAAATGCTAAGGTTGACCTTAAATCTCTAGGTCCGTTGTTGTATGTTTACAACTTTAGCTTTTTTGGTTTAACATCACCTGAGAACCTTTACTTAGGTAAACGTTGGAACACATGTGAAATTAGTCATTTACATGTAAAAGTCTTGTGGGTATATTAGGCAAATAAATATAATTGTGGCTATCAGCTGCATTTTCCTAAATCCATTCATTATCATCATTGGAACTGCGTCACGTCTGGTTCAAACCTTGAACTCTATGACCCTGCAGCCGAGCAAATATCACCCGCCGACAGGCGCATCAACCTCCTTGGCCCTCGATCACCCATGTATTTTCTGGTCTTCCCGGCTTTTATTGCAGTGAGCAGCAGGAAAACCGTCTCACGGGAGCCGGTGAAAGGAACTCATGAAAACTTAATGTGATGTGTTCTCATGAATTTTTAAGAGGCCCCTTTCTTTCTCTCCCACTTCCCCATTGTGCCAGTAATGCGCGGTACAGAAATGTAAAAGGCATCTGGCGACGCGTGGTGCTGGGTGAAAGGCGAGCGGCGAGGCGTCACTCATCAGCCGCACGAGAAACAACACACACGGACACCTGAGGACACACACATGTGGCACCTCTTCTGTGAATCCATAAGGGAGGGAGCGCGACAAACACGAAGAGGAAAAGGCTTAAAGAGAATAACTTTTAAGGCGGTCGCAGCTCAGTTGGTTGATGGTTCAATTCCCAACTCCTCCTGCCTCCCTGCATGCGGAAAAGTGACCATTATAAACTCATTCCCAAAATGGCAATTTCAAATGTCAAACTTTTACCGAGTCTCATATTGAGTTTAATCACCCTACATATTACTGACTGATGTATATTTATTTTATTTTCCATACAGGATGCTCTGGATGTGAGCGGCAGCGACGCAAACAGAGAAAGTGGAAAATTCAAATGTGAAAAACGTGAGATAAAGACCCATTGAACACACAGCATGTGGATACAGACTGTAAAATAAGACACAATAGTCAGGGGGAAGGATTCCCAGCAAACCCTCAAGCAGTCTGACTTATCGGACATTAGAATGATTAAATTATATTTTTCTGAAATGCAACATATTGTTGTAAACTCATTACTCTTCATCGAAGGGCTTGGGAACATCCTGTGTGCTTCCTCTCTTGTCAGATGACTTGTGATTATTTCATCTTTATATAAGGATAGGGGCAGAGCAACGCTAATGGAATTAAATACATTACGCTATAATACTATTCCATGGAGTATATTTTGGTTATTGCACAGTAGGCAGTAAACAGTTGCATTTACAGCAAAAAAATGAAAAAGTGAAAAATGACATAGTGATTAATTTGATATTGATGTCCCTGAGGATCAAGTCCATGCTGTCCGCTTCTCATCAGGGATATCAAGGGATAAATGCCCGAGGTGAAAGGTCAAGTCACTGTCATGTCTCGAAACCTTGGCTCTTACGGTCAGACACCGACTGTCAGAGTTTCCCACAAATGTCTCATGGGTTAAAAAAAGAGATCATGTCATATTATTTCACATCTTTTGTCTAAACCCTCAGACCGCCCAGCTTCTCCAAAACACACATCTCATATACTGCTGTGTGGTAACCCATGTATAATTTCCATTTTTCGACGTCTCCGGTGCCGTAAAAAAAAGAACTGGATCGACCCTCGGATAATCCTCTTTTATATTCCACCGTATGTCTTTGTATTTTTGTATCAAATGTATAATTTGCTGCCATCATTACCTCAATAATGTCATTTCAATCTTTTATGGCAGAAATAACCACAGTTTGTAGGAGGATTTCCGGTCAAGACTCAAAAGTGCATCACAGCAACGGAGGCGGCACTGGCAAAAATTGAAAAATATCCTCCTAATTGCATCAGACAAAGGACTCTGTGTACTTCGGGGCTGCATCCGATAACACTGACCATCATGTCCCATTGGGACATTTAACTGGCATTACAGGAACAGCACGGGCCTGTTTTAAATCCAAGTCTTAGATCAATATCAGGATGTGCTCGAAACAAGTGAAGGTTCTTTGTGAGGAAGTTAAAAGGTTACACGGAGTAACATGAGACCGCTGGAACAGAATCACTCAGATCTTATGTAATCTTATCAGGACACACTCTGGAAACCTGTATTTCTATGCAGATGACAACCAGTTATATTTTAAAGGGGTGGCTGTACGCCAGACGTGCCGCTCCGGAGCAGCATGAACACGCGTTGAGGACATCTTGGGTTGAAAATCACTAACAGTTTTAAAACAGCACCCAGTACGTCCTGAGTCCTGCATGCTCCCAGTGATCACAGTCAGTGAAAACATGTCGTTAGCGCAGATCCGCTCCTCCTCCCTTCCGTGAAAAATTAGATATAATGAGGAATTTTCTCTGGAGCGAGATCAAACTAGTCATGCGAAATGGCTGAAGTGTTTATTTCTATTTTGCCGAGGTCTTGAAATGGGTATTTCCTACTTAGTCGTGACACGGCTAATTTCTGTTGCTCACTGTATTTTTATCTGTTAAAGCGCAGGGACAAATACAAAGTTTCATATTATTTAGCAAGAAATCACCAGGAAACTGTCAATCTCCCCCTGGATACAAAGAGAATGTTTTTTTTGATCTCTGAACTGCAGAGGTCGTGTGCCGTAGTTACAAGTCTTTACTTAGTTACTCGCACCAATAAATCATTGTCGATGACCTTAGAAAAATTCTTGGAAAACATTTTTACAATTTCGTCTAATAATCATGCAATTTTTGCTCGATTTGAATTTAATTTTCGGGGCTGATTTCAAATAAATGATGCGTTTTTTGCTTATTTGGGGAATTTTGGGGGGGATTTGTAAGTCCTTATTTTGGACAATGGCAGGTTGACAAACATGTTCACAAGTGTGAGTTGAGATTTACTACGATTAGTAGTTGGAAAATAAAATTCCAGGGAACAAACAAAAAACGACGCAACGGACTCAAAAAGCAACATCCTCGTGTGAGAACTCAGGGCTGCAGGAGGTTGTGAGCTTGTCGACCTGGGCGGCCTACGGACAAAGCAAAGAAATCTCCAATCTGGCAAAACTTGAGTGATACAATCAGCGCACAAACTCCCTCTCTGATGAGGAGAGTAGGTTATCAGTCCTATCTGTCACCGAGATATGCAGAAAAACCAGCCAGTGAAGTTACTACGGTAACTGGGACTACTGAGATGCCTCAACCTACAGAAAAACAGATGGATCTGCAATCGAAACCAACTGCACGTTTTTGTCAAGTAAAATATATACAGTAAGTGTTAAATCTTTCATGTACTTATCTTGTAAAGAGCAATATATTTGGCCTTGGATTTGAATTAAATCCTGTAAATCCAGACATATTCTTGAATACATTTAGCCAGAAATGATGAGAAATTAAATATAACACCAGCAAAACAAGGACTAATAGGCTGAAAGAAGACTATCTGGAGAAACTATCAATAAAAAAACAAATAAATAAATAAATGAGCAGATCAGTTACGATAGTAACAAATATGTAAAAATTATCAACAAAGAACAGTCGGAAAGTACTTGAAAATCAGGAATTACCAGAAGTGTGTGTTATTCATGCCACCTCTAGGACTATCACTCATTGGGCTTGGTTGACATTTAGTTAAAAAAAAAAAAAAAAAAACTATTTACAGAAAACATTTCATATTTGTGGGCTTTCTTGTCTCTAAAACCATGCTGAGATGCTTTGACGTGAGTCACTTTTAAAACTAACGGTTGCCTCGAATCCCTGAAAAAGAGCTCAAGATTGTCAATTAAAAAGCACTGAGTTATTTGGAAAGGGACACAAATTGATCGTGAAATCACCCAGAAATACAGCAGAAGAGAAATGTCCTGGAAAAACAAGAGAGGAAGAGAGAGAAAATAAGCTTGGTAATAAATCGCTGGAAGGCAGCAGGAAATGATCGGAGTGATCCGGAGATGTGCGTCCTCACCGGCCTGCTGCTCGGCCTGGGAGCGCCAACAGAGCGCGGAGCTGGACTATTTGATCCTCCCAGGCGTGCAGGAGCAAAAATCAATAATTACCCCATTAAAGCTACATGCTCTAACAAGATGGCGAGGAAGTCGAACTGCCGCGCACAAACGTCATGTTGCACAATTTTCCAGAAGCTGCTGAGAAGGTGGGGAGGGGGAGTGGGCTGGGGGGGGGGGGGGGGGGGGGGGGGGCGGGGGGGGGGACATATAAGCGTGCTGTCAAAA
>CAAKHD010013591.1:0-17297 GCA_901007705.1 Fistularia tabacaria | reverse complement strand
GGGCGGCGGGCCGGCGGGGGGGGGGGGGGGGTGGGGGGGGGGGGGGGGGGGGGGGGGGGGGGGGGGGGGGGGGGGGGGGGGGGGGGGGGGGGGGGGGGGGGGGTTAACCAAGTGGTCAGCATCATTTCTCGATTCAAAAACAACACACTCGCGACTCCAGGGCCTGCAGGCTTTTTACGGGTGCCTTCCTGAGAACTCGAACCCACATGACATGGTTCCCCAATGTCAGATGTGGCGGCGGAAAAACATTCAAGTAGTAAAAAAAAAAAAAACAACACGTGGAGGATTAGCGACATGAGAACAGGTAAACAACAAAGGTCGGGCCTTATTTTCTTCCTGGAAGAAAGTGCAAAGGTGCTGGGGTGTTTTAAGATTAGCCACCATTCTAATGTATTTACAGCTTCAAGTTTACACTTAACCCTTTTGTGGTGCGTTCAAGTGCGACAGCGATATTAGGTTTTCATGCGTCGTCTCATGTCTGATAATCTGCCTGGTAATCGGTTATGAAATACAACTTCGACACGGATAAAACTTGATATAATAATTCAATGCGAGTAAAAAAAAAAAAAAATTAAAAAAAGATAAAATTAAAAAATATATTCTGAATGATTGACTAATTTTATAATCATGTCATTAAATTCAACAATACCGTATAATTACAAACGCTCACTTTATTACCAAATTGACCAATATCTTCAGCACACGTCATCCTCCACAAATTTGATCACGCATTCCAAGTTAGCAAATATACATCTTATCCGTCATTAAATCAACTTGTTTTCAAGGTCGTAGGCAAAGGTTACATTTCAAAAAATGTGTTTAAATATGAGAATCACATGAATGAATATCAGTCACCCTAACACATTGTGTGTCAATGTGAAGCATCTCACACACACACACACACACACACACACACACACACACACACACACACACACACACACACACACACACACACACACACACACACACACACACACACACACACCCTTAGAAGTGCAGCTTTTAACAAGATTGTTTATTCAAATTTTCTCCTCTGTTAATATTCAAGTACATGGATTGACAGATCCTGGGAAACACAATCAGTAGCAAATACTTTCAAAACATCATTACACCCCCCGTCCCGACCACTGTAAACCCCCCGCCGCCGCCCTCCCAACTCCCCAAAACGCCAAATCCCACCACCACCCTAAGCCAGGCTAAGACACATGGACCTCTTGTAAACATTATACAAATCAATCTTTGCTTCTTTTTTTTTTAATTTTTTTTTTTAAACAATTTCAAAAAAATTTAATCTGGTAGAAAAATATCATTTTCTTTAATATGTATTTCTCTTTCTTTAGGAATATTTACATTTAAAGTAACTCACAGTATAACCAGATATTTTTTTTTTTTAGAAAGTACATACACGCGCGCGCGCACACGCACACGCACACACACACACACGCACAGACACACGCACACGCACACGCACACACACACAAAAGAGAGAAAGAAAATAAAGTTCTCAGAAGGTTTTAAAAGGCCTTTGGTTTTCATGAAAAAATGAGCGGGAGAAAAAGTTTGTCGTGTTTTTGTGACGATTAGTCTGTCGGCGGCGGAGACGGTGGCTGCTTTCCACGCGTGTCATTCTTGGAAAAAAAAAAAAAAGTTCAGAGGAGAAGAAAAGACAAAGTTACAATCAGGCGTCGCTCCTGGCAACCGCCAACCCGCACAAGCGCCGCTGGGCAAAGAAGGCCAAAACGATGAGCAGCATCTCCGAGGTGCTGCTGAGGGCCACGATGAAAGGGGCCTGCGAGGCGAAGTCGGCCTCGGCGCGCCGGAAGGACAGCTGCATGACGGCGAGCGCCAGCAGGCTGTTCTGGACGCCGATTTCGATGCTTACGGTCTTCCACTGCGGTGCCGCCAGCCCCGCCATCCTTCCAAGGACGGCCCCGATCACCAGCCCGAGCAGAGGGACAGTCACCCCGACCGCCACGATCTGGGGCCCGACGTTGGCCAGGATGGACGCGCCCATCTGATACGCCATGAAGATGCCGCCGATGATGAGCACCAGGCTGAAGGGGCGGATGAGGGCCAGGAGGACGCGAGTGAGGGCGGGCAGGCGCAGCTTCACCAGCATCCCCAAGGAGATGGGGATGGCTATGAACAGGAGGGTCCCGAGGATCTTCACGAACGGCACGTGCAAGGCGGCGTGGACCCCCAGCAGTCGCCCGTACAGCGTGGACGACAGAGGCATGGCCGCCGCCGCCACCACCGTGGACACGAGCGTCATGGAGATGGCGAGGGTGACGTCCCCGCCGAGGAGGAGGCTGTAGAGATAACCTCCGCCGCCGCCCGGGGCCGAACAGGTGATCACCAAGCCCAAGGACAGGGCTTTGGGCAGGGACGCCAGTCTGGACACGCCGTAGGCGTACAAAGGCATGACCAGGAACTGACCCAGGAGCCCCAGCAGCAGGGGCACCGGGCTCCTCAGGAGGCCCCGCAGCACCTCCACCTCCACCTTGCATCCGAAGGCACACTTGTTGACAAAGATGAGCGGCAGCAAGGCGAACAGCACCGGGTTCTCGGAGAAATGAGACAAACCCCCGGACTGGATGAGGCGGGCCGCCGGGTCGTCGCTCCCGGGCGCCACCCTGATGGAGTAGTCCGTCCTCTCCTCGATGAGCACCGGCACCGAGTCCCGGTCCAGGTCCAGGAGCTGGATCTCCAGCTGCGCCCTCCCCGGGAAGCCGGAGCGGATGCCGATAACGTAGCTCTCGGCCGCGCCGGCGTCGCCGCTGCCCGTCACGTTGAGGATGGAGAGGACCTCCGGGTCCAGGGAGCGGACCTTCACCGTCTGCTTCCAGCTCCGGCGGCCCTTCCGGCCGGCCGCGGCGCTCCGGTACCGACTGGAAATCACGATCACGCCGTTGGTGTTTTCCGGAAACTCGAATTCCCGCGAGGACCCGTCGCCGATGCGAATGTAGCCGCCGCTTCCGGTCTCATTGGCGCGGCCGTCGAGGGTCTGGTTCCCGACGGCCGCCGCCCGCTGCGCCCGGTCCTCCCGGTCCTCCCGGTCCTCCCCGCCGGTGACAAGGAAGAGACAGCAGAATGTAAATAGCGTCCTCATCGTATTGACTGACAGGGGACGGAAAGGGGCGCCGCAGAGAAACGCTTCTCTTCCACCCCCGCGGCAGCCGCTCCAGACGGCCACACCGTCCTCCCGCTACCTCAAGCCGGCCAACTTCTCATTGTTGTCTCCGGTAAGAGGCGGCGGCTCCCGGCTCCGCGGCTCGTCTCGTTCCCATTTTCTCGCCGCTTTTAAACCGGAACCTAAACATTACCCCGCCCTGTCCGGTCCGAGCGGCTGTAGCAAACCGGCGAGACGGGTGGGGTGGGGGGGACCAAAAAACAAAAAAAACAAAAACACACGCAACACGGGGGTTCTCGTCCTCTCACCACAACCACAACCGGAGAGGCCGCTCGGTGTCCGCGGCGGAGAAAGGCGAGCCCGGGTCGGTTTACCGTCTCCGTCGCGTCGCCTGGTGAAGAACCGAAGCGTCAACGCGCAGTGTTTGCCTGCCGCTTTGAGCCGTTCCGGAAAGCTCGCTGAGGAAAACACGACTCTCTCTTCCGCTCGGGGAATGTCAGATTAAAAGCCCTTTGTTATGCGAGGGTGAAACGTCACACCCAGTTTTTCCTTTGTCTGATAGATTAATTCGAACGATACGAAGAAAACAAAAAACAGTTTGATGAAGACCGTGAAAGACGAATTAGTGGCTCGTTTTCATTAGTCTATGGAGGCTTTCCGTCATCCTTTTAGGAGAAACGGGACTTACATTTCTTTAAATAGCTTCAAGAAATACAAGTCCATTGCCGTGAAAAGATTTTGTCAAGTGTTAATTTATGTTTTTCCATTCTTATTTGAAACACCATTTTTTCAATCGCAAACATCGATGTTTTTATTGCTATTTATGCCATTATGGTCTGCTCATGTTGGCTGTCTGTGCCTGTCTACAATGCCCCAAAAATTCCTCCACATCAAATAGAAAGTATTAAATATCGGCACAAAAGTAACTTACAATCAACATCTATTCTTAGAAATCATCAGTGCATTGTAACAACTAGAAAATAACTCAATTCTTTTTTAAAATACTCACTGAGTAGTTTTGTTTACATGGCTGGCTCGCCAATGGTGGCTATAGGATGGACCAGTCTAACGAGTTTTGTGAGTTCGTCACTAAATGCCGAGAATCCTATATCATTAAATGTTGACCAAAATAAAATAAACTCTAGGGCTTACACCCGCAAATGCTGCCCAGTAACTGTCAAATAATGTACCGCTTTAAATAAAATATCGAATGTGATGGTTTGCAACTTATAATACGAAATTAGATTAGTATAGCTGGGCTTATCAGAATCAGAATCAGAAAAAAAAAACGTTATTTGTCCCTGAGAGGCGATATGGAGGCACATGTGGTAGCAGGATCAAATTGTCAATAAATATATGGGTGAATATATGTAGAATATCGGTAAAATTAATAACTCTCCGGAGTTGTGCAAATTGTACCTGTTAGACAATTTTCTGTTACCATAATATTTTCTGAGATTCCCTGTATTTTACATAATCCCCTTTCTATACTTCTTCATTTCTTTCCCTGAGACACAAGCCCAGTCATGCTCTCAGGGTCATGTAACAGCCTTGAAAGTAGCCACTGTCTCCCAACCCCATTTTTATCTGTGTCCATACCGGTTTTGTGGGCTACATCATACTTCTCAATGCCTGTATTGTTTAATCTTGTATCAGAAAGACTCACTATAACCAATAAAGCGGAGTCCTTCTGGAGGAAAAGCAGACACAGTCTCTGTTTCTCTCCGTTCCCCATATACGAACTAAGCTCTGTTACAATAGGGCTCATCCACCATCGGCTAGGAGATCCGGACCCTGGCCTTGGACTGAGAGGACGAGGAGGACCAACCGAGTTTCCCGGGGATCACCACAACTGCCTCGCCTCAAGACTGTCCTTGACAGTACCATAGATAAATAAAGGTAAAGGTAAATGTGTATGTATATGTGTGTATGTGTATATTATGTATATTGTGTATATGTATATATATATTGACGTAGGTATGGGTATGTGTGTAAAATGTATGTATACGTGTATGTGGGAATGTATGGTGACTTATGTGCATGTGTTTGCACTGACATATATGTGTGTATATATCTTTCCTGTTATTTATGTATTTATTTATTTTTCTCTAATGTTGCTGCTGCAACACCCGAATTTCCCCTATGGAGATCAATAAAGTATTATCTTATCTGATCTTATCTTATATTATAAGAGACTGTGAAGTAAGCTGGGTTCTAACCTATGGCACAATTTGCACAACTCTGTATCGTAATAAGGGCTAATGTAAACAGTGGACAGTGCCGACTTGTGTTGTGTAAAATCGAGCGGTTTATCTTTTTAAAAAAAATGTACCAGGAACAATTTGAAATTGTTTTAAATACATTTAAAGACCAAAAAAAGACATTTCCTTTCATTCTGAAACAACTTCCTTTCCACTTCCGGTCTCGGTCCCTTGTGACTCTTTCAAGCTTGACTTTCAAGTCGCCGTTAATCCAATGGAGGTCGCCCACAGCGAAAGCGTCGGTTCTCCCCTTCGCTCAGCCAATGGCCGGGGCGATCTCATGAGAGAGGGAACACCGTGATTTGTATTCACTTTGTGTACGTGTATTCGTGTGTGTGTGTGTCGGGTGGGTGGTGGTGGTGGTGATGGTGGTGGGGTTGCTCAGGCGGGGATTACCCGTGACACACAGGATTCGTGTCACACGGATTTCATTTATAGCCCCGCCGTAAATCGATAGGCGTCGCCTTACCTGATGACTCTATGAGGAAACCCTTGCTCTTAATCCAGATATTCGCTCTCTTAATCCCTTTAGCGTCACATGGCTCCACTGTGTGCGTTTACTCTGGAAAAATCAACACATTCGCACTATCCGCTTACGGGCCGCTGCCAAGAAGGCACATGGCTGTTTGTCGGACAAACAGGAAACCCGACGCCGGCCGCCCTTTTTACATCCGCCGGCCAGATTTCTCCAGGTTATTACGGTAATGATAGACAACTCGGGGGGGTTCAAACCTAATGATTGCGTTCTTTTTTTTTTTTATTATAAAATGCAAAAATAACTTCATATGGTCTGGGAAGGAACAAGAAGAAATGGTTCAAGTTGAAATGGGGGCCACGGTTGTTACTGTGGTGCAAACTTCCAATCTGCTGCAGGGGCGACAGACATCCTCTCCTTGCGAATTGGCTAAAATCCTTGCTTTTTTATTAAGAAAAGCTCATAGTTAGCATGAAACTAGGCTCTTGTTAGGCTACCATAGGCTTGGGCTGCCAGGGGATATCCCACGATACACCTTTCTCATTTTAGTTAGAGTAACTAAACAAACTAAACAACCCCTGTGCAGTCTGCATCAATGCATGATGGTAACCTTGTATCCAGGTGTCCACTGTTATTTCTTTTCTGAATATCAAAGCTATTAATGCATCCTTTCTGCTATTAGCGCATTGCTGTCAGTGCTATCGGTATTTGTTTCAGTAGATCATTTCTGATTGTCCCTCCCAACACTATTGCTCCTATCTTTTCTTTGCTTCTCCTCTGGTCGAGGCAGAAGGCCGCCCACATTGAGCTGCCATCTGGCTAAACAGGTCGTTTTCCTCACCGCTGTGAGGTGCTCGCTTACGGGGAAATTTTAGTTTTATAATCAACGTCTATTCTTAAATATCACTACCGCATCGGAACATGGAAATAACTCTCAATTCTTTTATAAAAAACTTACTGTACAGATTTGTTTACATGGCTAGCTAGCCAATGGTGGCTATGGGACGGCTAACAGATATTAGCATTTATCTTAAATAGGCTACGATTGGAAATATACTTAAGTATGCTAGTACATAGTAAACTTAAACTCACAATGTTTAGGACCGAGTCCTGTGAGTTTGTCACGAATTGCCAGGAATCCTACATTATTAGATGTTGACTAGAATAAAATAAACTCTAGGCTTACATTCGCAAATGTTGCCCAATAACTGTCTCATAGTGTACACGCTTTAAATAAACTATCAAATGTGATGGTTTGTGACTTATGAGAAATTAGATTAGCATAGCTCGGTGAATAACGACGAACATGGACAATGGACAGGGCCGACTTATGTTGTGTAAAAGATGTGTTTCTTTTCTTTCAAAAAAAAAAAACATAGAACAATTTGAAGTAATTTGAAAAAAAAATTAAGAAAAAAAATTGAGATGTCCTTCAATTCTGAAAAATATAAACTCCAGGCTTACATCCACAAATACTGCCCAGTAATTGACTGGGTTTTGATTTGGCGCCATGTGAACAAGATCTGACTCAATGTGACTTCTTCGACATTAAAACGATAGATATCGGAGTTAAGGCTAAATGTGTTCGTGGCGACACGCTGGCCTGAGTTAGCACACAAAAACGAGCTACACAACCATACATTTAGGAAATATAGGTGAGCCATTTTTTTGAGCTTTTTAAATAACAGAGGTCAAGCTGTGACGAGAGTTGCAATGGATTTTCAAAATGTCATTGTTAGCTGGAGAAACAGGGCTCTATTCTGTCGTTTACTTTTGTAAAGACTTAAAATGTGATTTTAAACAAGATTTTCCACTATTTATCAGACACTTTGGCGTAAATCTGTTTCAACATTTCAGATTTTCCGAGTGAAACATTATTTACCAATGAACATGTGCAAACGAGAGGCGGGACAGGCTGTTTGTCACCTAGTGTGTCGTGTTGACTTGTGTCCTCCTTCTGTCACCATGGTTACATCAAGGCTTTCAGAGGAGCCAAGTCAACACAGCCTGCTGGGATGGCCGTGGCTGCCGCTGTCCGCTCTTTGATTCTTCATGCTGCTGCAAGATTATTCCTGACTGATATGCACGTCACTTTTTTTAATAGATGATTTTTTCCCCTTCAATTTCAGATCTTTCTTTAGTTTTTGATCATTAAATGTTTATCGGGCGGTTTTCAATTACTGTGGATTTTTATTTTTTGGATTTCTCAAAAATGCTACTAAAGATTTTTTGCCAACTTGGGAACAGAACGGTGCACTGAAACAAACAAAAAGAATCTAGCGGTGGTTGCGTTGGGCTCTCGTGTTGCATTCCATGCATTTCTCGCCGACTGCAAACATTTGACTTTTGACGTGTAAAGACACACAATTTTTTATCTTTTTTTTTTTTTTTTTTTAAGGAAGACTGTGTTTGGAAAAGCGAACATTCACGAATCCGCTCAGAGCAGAGGTTCAGCAGCTGCCTTGTGGCGCAAATAAAAACCCAGGCAGCCCCGATGACTAATCCCAGCTCTTTGTCCTGACCTGCCTATAAAGCAGCCCGTTACACAACCTTTGTGTTCGACAAGACAGACCCGCAACGGGCCTGGCGTTTCATTTTCATGTAATTTATTTAACTTGACCTTCAACCTTGACCTTCTGAACTTACAGACAGAATAACGTGACGTGTCGATTCCCTCATATGATTCGGAAAAAATGGCAGAAAAATTACCTTCCAAATGAGAAAATATCCTGAAAACTGAAACTTAAGAGACTGATAATAGCTTATGAAAAGTCTTTCCTACATAAAGCCCAGCCGTTCATAATCACAAGGCACGAGATTAATTTGAGATTAACCCTGAACCAACAAACACAGGCTCCTCCTGAGGGCTCGACAAGTCTGTCAGAAGGAAAGGCTTTATTTGAACAGGATACAAAACAAAAGTGCTGCAGAGTTTTGTTGCGTATAAATAAACCCTCCCCGCTTCGAGCTGGACAGAAAACACCAGGAAACGTTAAAAGTCTCTGTCCTTCAGCGCAAAGACAAGAGACCAGAGGTCCTACGGAACGGAGAGCCGGGTCTTCTTCCCAAAAACAGAGCGCCAACCGGCTTTCTGTTGGCCGGATACATTCAGAGGCCTCTCAGCCGCTGCTCCCTCCATGCTAGAAGGTTCTCGGCTGAGGCCGGCGGAGCGGCAGACTCCCGTCAGAGAGCCTCTTCAAACCACACACAAACGCTGCCCGCTTCCATCTCTGCCGCCTTCTGCCCAAGCGGAGATGACCAGCGGTGCGTCTCCGCATGGATTCATAAAGTATTAATCCGAGAGAGCAGCCTTTCGTTGGAATGAAAACATTTTCCCCTGCACTTTAACAGTTTCACTTAAAGCTGCAAGGTTCTCAGATGGTTTTGCAACCTGCGACGCTCTACACTATTGATATCCTCCAGTGAATTTGGATTGTTTTCATGTTTTTATTTCAATCGACCACCTCACAACGTGAAGCAACACGACGCTTTCATGTGGATTTTTGCACGCTCCCCTCTGGGACGAGCCGAGGCCGCGACAAACCTGAAGCTGTGTCGCAAGGCCGGACCTTCGGCGCGGAGGAAACGTGAGGAAACCTGACGAAAAACGCGACAGAGCGGCGACGTCTGCGTCGGGACGAACAAACAAGCCCTCGCTCTGGTGTGGTCAATAAGATGAGTCCGCTGATAAACTACAGTCCTGCAGGCACCGAGGGGGGGGGCGTAGGGGGGGCACCAAGCAAGCACCTGCATCCCAAGTAAGGCGTTCAAAGCAACAAGTGTGAATTAATCGACGACAATCAAGAAAATAAAAAGATAGCACGTTGATATACCGTAACAAAAAGCTCAGAGGATTGTCCTTCGTTGTTTACAGCCGCCGCGTGGAGTGTGTGTGTACTTTTAGCATGAAGAAACACCCCCACCTCGGAAAAACAGCAACCGCTGGATTCGTCCAGCGGGGCGACGGGAAACAACTTGTGGATTTGGCAGCACTCCCGAATTAACCTCAAAACACTCCGATAAACATTTCCGTAACTCTTGGACATGTGAATCTTGAACGTTCCCACAGCGTTCGCCGCATGCTCCCGAACCGGTGTGGGAACGCGCGGCATCGCGCGAGAAGGATGGGACATCCCTGTGTGTTTTCCAGTTCGGTCGGACTCTCCCCGAGACACTTTTTCAACCAACAGGCAAAGAAAGACAGCACAGAAATTTAAAACCAACCCCGCACACGTCCGTTCTTCTCCTCCTCATCAATATAACTGATAGTAAAACCTGTATCGTTCACTCTGTTAGACTATTTTTTTTTTTTTTTTTTTGTCCGAAGCAAACATCCGAGGAGTGTGTGACCCGAGGGCCGAGGCCGGGCAGGAAACTGGGTAGAAAAGGGGAAGAAAACGGAGCGCCGGGAAAACGATACACACCGGGGAGGAGGTATTGACCGGGATGGGAAGGTGAAACACAGATTCATGGACTTATCGAGGGATATTTCTAGGGTGTGTTTGTGTGTATTTATAGAGCAGGGGTCTGGTAATCAATAGGCTCATTAAGTCTCCCCAGTAGGAACAGTTCGATACAAACAGCTCCTGTCGTCCTCGTCCTCCCCGCCGCCGAGCTCTCAGTTCCGCAGAGCAGCCAACCTGGAACGAAAGGGGGGGAATTATCTCATGATATTTCTTTGTGTTTTTTTTTTTTATTTTTTATTTTTAATTTTTGTCAATTTCTCTCTTTCGCGTCTGCATGGTGAGAAACGAGAACCCCGGGTGGGTCCATTCGCGCTAATAACACAATTGGGAAACTCAATTTCTCCGCGCCGTTGCACCACCTCCGCCACCTCCTGTCGTGGAAGAAGGTGCAGCAGCAGACGGAGGTTTTTCACGGCTGCCGAGTGAAGGAGTGTGTGTGCGTGAGAAAGCTTCCGTGACCACTACGTGCTAATGATGTCTGAGAGAAAAAAAAAAACACGGCGTTCACAGACAAAGACCAGCGACACGATTTTCTCACACAGCTCCTGCTGTTCCGTTATGATTAGACGGAAATGGCTTCCTCACACAAGCACACGCACAGCACCGTCTCTAGAATCATAGATCTTGTGGTATGTGCTTCTGCCTGGAGAATTGCAATGCCGATTGGAGAACAGCGTAACATATTTTCCCAGTTGTTAAAAATATATTAAAAAAAAAAAACAACAAAAAACCATCCAGTCCTTACAAAGAAAAAGAACAGCGAGATATAAACTGATAATTATCTGGAACTTAAATAAATAGCATTGGGAAATGACCCACAAATCCGTGAGAAATTCCACCGGATTGAGGAGGATTATGGAAAAGTAAAAAAAAGGATTTGCAACCTTTAAAAATGAATTAATAAATAAAAAGTTTGAATATTTATATAAAATAAAAAATAAAAATCGGCTCTAATTTTTACAGAAGATATCATTTTTTTTCAGAAAAAAATCTAACAGCTAATAAGGAAGAGTGCATATTAAATATGTAATAAATGACCTAATAATTAATGTAGAGCTTGTTTGTGCTGGAGGAACTCACCTCCTGGACAGCTGGTCCTCCTTGTCCTGGCTGCGGGAGCTCTCCGCGCCCACCGAGGTGGCTCCGGCCGGCAGCTGGTTGAGCTGGTCCATCACCTCCAGGCCGCTCTCCTCCGCTATCTGATGGATCAGGTCGTCCACCTGCTCCTGGGGCGTAGTCAGGGTCATGGCCGAGCTCATGGAGTCCTCCATCACCTGGACGGAAGCAAAGCCAGAGTCCAACGTCTCCGCTACGACACTCCAAACACACACATGGTTTACTCACAGAGGTGTGAACGTCCAGGTTCTGGACTTGGCTCTCAAACTTGTCCATGACGGCTGACACCTTCTGGAGGTCCATGGAGCTCAAAGCTTTATCCAGGGCTTTGGTCACCTGGCCCATGTTCTTAGTCACCTGAGGGAATGCAAATTCCACAAAAAGTCAGTGTCTGTCAGAATCTTTAAGATACGACCATCCTGGCTATCAGCAAGAAATCAAACGCATTTGTATATAATTACAAGGAAGTTATGAGACACCATTTGAAGACTTCTGATGGTCACTCACTGCCTTCATGGTGACGGCGGTCTGGACTTTGGAGGCCACGGCGTCGACCCTGGACGCCATGCGAAGCCAGTTCAGACCTTCGTTCTTTTTCCGGATGGAATTCTCGGCGTAAACTCTGGCGCACTCCACATTTTTCTGCTGCAGAGCCTGGATGTCGGGACAAGGGCAGGTTTATTCCGGGACGCAAATTCTTTGTATCCCCCCCCAAAATAAACGGATGCAGCCCCTCCGAGGATCACCAAGGTGAGGCTTTTCCCATCGATCTCTAAGATACCGACTTGTTTTAATGGGCTTTTTGGGGGGAGGGGGTTGCAATTTGTGGTGACGAACGAGTATCAACACACATGAGCGCTCTCGGTCTTTTCTGACAATGATGGATGTTGTGAAGGGCGGCTCATATAAATCACCATCCCGCAGGGCCGAAACCAGCGGCTCCTCTCCTCCAGGCACATTTACAAAGCACATGAGCCGTTGGACAGGATAATAGAGCAAAGAGTCACGACTCCGTGGGGAAATATCTCCGACCCCTGTGACAGGGTCAGGGAGATTGCTGGTTAAATCCGTCCCTTTCCTTCCCGTAACCCAAACTCATGTTCGTCCCGAACAGATTTTTTGTTTGGCTTTTACAGGGGTGCATCCCCGTCACAAAACAACCACAAAGCCTGCAGCGCCCCCCGCTGGCAAATGCTGCATAGGTCAAGCGCCTTGTGATGAGAAGGACGCAGAAAATTATCTGCTGCCCAATAACGCAAAGGACTTACTTTTATTGCATTCATTGTTACACAAGACAAGGTGTTACAGTCCCTTGTGCCATGATCCGAAGAAAATACATCAAGGAGCCCAATTCAGGCTGTAGAGAAGCCGTCTAAACCAAACAACCAGCACGCTACTACCTCACCACCACCTATCTATATAAGCAAACAGCAGCCTGAAGCATATCATTAGGGTTTTCGAGTGGGCACCTTCCATCATCGGTGTTTCGTCGAGTTAGGCCCACGACACCTCAAGAAGGCTTGACAGTGAACTCCAGCGTCCTGGAAACAACCCCCTCCATGCTGCATAGCTGCTGCCCACACAAACAACCTTTACTTAACGAAGCCCCCAGCTACCATGCTTCCTCCTTAGCTACAACCATCCTCTGGCTCGTTCTGCTGCCCGAGATGCGTTACTGACCGCAACTTTCAGGCTCCGTCCGCGAATGCCCAACTCAGTCAGTAGACCAACGATAATACATGATTATGATATCTAGGTGTGGAGGCGGTGATGAAAAATGACAGCACAATGACACTATGATGTCAAACATTCTCCAACTGTCATGATCTGTCGTGATTTACAGAGGTTTTGAAAATTAAGATAAATTCCATTTTCATAAAATTCATTCGCAAGGGAAATCAGCAGGGGATTCCGTAAAAAACAAAATGAGCAAGAAATGACTCTAAAAAACAACTAGATATGCACACTTGCATACAAATCTTCAACTCCATTTGTAGTTTTTGTAAATTGTATTTTTGAATTTGTGTATTACCATTCTATCATTCAGTTCTGTCTCTGTTGTCCTTCTACGTTGGACAAGGGTGTGGCAAAAACAGATTCCTTGTTTTTGTGAAAATAAATCGGAATCAAAGCTTGTACTGAAACTAACAATCACAGTGGTGATACGAATTTAATTTGTTCCAGAAGTGGGTTCATAAGTTGATTTTTTCGTATCTTAAATTAATTTTCCCCATTTAGAATAACAGAAAACAAATAAATTTGTTGGTGGATGCATTGCGAATATATTCATGCGCGATATCTCGCAGCAGACATACACCACATTGGTGCTTTGCTATTATTTTGTGCTTAATTTCCATAGAAAGCATCTTTCTGGGTTCACCACTTGTCTTACCACTTTCTTTCTTAGGGCCCATGATGATTATTTAAAAAAATACACAAAATAAGAACAAAAACATATTATTATGCCCCACAAGAGAAAAGAAGACGACACGAGATATGCGCACAGTACGAACTACCCAGACGAAGTGGCCGAGGGTTGCTTGAAGCTGCGAGGTGGTCTTCAAGGTGAGAGCAGCGAGCAGTGCCAACTCAGCGGCGCCATGAGGCGTTTTGGAGTTGTGGAGCTCACTTGACGCGTACCGCACGAATTTTGATTTTCTCGCTCTCCAATTCGTATCATTATACTTTTTCGTATTTCAAGGATAAAATTTGCTGGAATCTTGCTTCGTATCTTAAAAATTTAGTGTATAAAGTGATTTATATCTTAAGGGGGCACTGTACTAGGAAACAGTTAGAAATTACACCAAACAGCTTGGTTAGCTCACCTTCTTCACTTTGGCCTGCTCCTTCTCAGACTCCTTCTCTGCCTTCTTGGCCAATCTCTCTAGCTGCTTAGAAGTGAACTGATAGAAAGAAAAAAAAAAATCTTAACTTATCTTTTTAAAGCCCTTGTAAATGTTACTTAGCTTAAGTTTCTCTCCACACACATACCTTTAGCTGGAAAAGTGTGTCTGTTGAAAGACAAAGAGATGATTTAAGATAATATATTATTTATCATGCCCGTGTGTTTCCTTTGTATCGATTGCTATGATTGATAAATGCTTTCCTGCACAAATGAAACCTGGCAGGGTTCTAAAATGTAGATTTTTACGTTGCATTTTTTTTTGTTGATAATTGCAGACCTCCAGGTCATTCACAGTTAGGATCTTGGCATCAGTTATTGCAGATTTTTGTTCATAGCTGAAAATTTACGAGGTAGTGTATGGTCTCGGCTTACCAAAATAAGGAATCTGTGAATCTTGAAAGGAAACTTGGCATGAACATGGTTAAAAACAGGTAATACAATTACTAAAATATTGCAATGTAAACGATGTATAAACAACATTTATACTTAAAGTGAACTCAGTAATTTCATAATCAATTAGCATTTTATCGGGAAGAATGGACTGTTGAAATTAAGAGATATTCTTAAAAAGAAAGCGTTAAAACACCCCAATCACGAATTATTCCTCGTAAGATTAGCTTAAAGGAAGAAGGACAAGGCGCAAGAATCGGATATTTTCGTAGAAAATAGCAACAGATTTTCGAGGTTACACGCATCATTTTTTAGATGACATGAAACACAACTGGTTGTGGACTAGGGCAGAAATAAACCTAAAAATAGAAAGTCAAGTTATCAAGCAGATATTTCTTTAAAGTGAGTCAGACACCGAACAGGTTCGACAGCCAACGAACATGGAATGAGGGATCACAGCCCTGCTAGCCTCCACCTGCTAACAAGCTAATGTTTTGCAAACTGTAACAGATCTGCAGTTTATCAAAATAATGTTTCATTGTGACTCGCCCGCTTACCTTCCATGTCAAAGCGTAGATAACGATCTTCAAACCGAGATAAATGTAACTGTCACTTTAGGAAAAATGTAACTGGCCCCGATTTGTTTTGATCAAACCGTACATTTGACACTGCATTTCCTGGTCCTGAGGTGACGTAATTGCCCGTTCTTCTTCGTCGGTGTTTCCAAACGCTGTCTCCTACTTTAGGTGCAAAACCGCTCCCTACCGTTCACTGTTGGCCACTTTTCTGTGGTCTTGTCATTCATCCACACACGGAAATATAATTTCACGCGCAGTAGTTAAAGTAATGTAGTGCAATGTAATTTTGAAATTGAAAAGCCCCCAAAATTTGCAATAAAATCCTTAAATTCTACAACTCTAAGGCATTATATCTGTATTACTTCTGACTCATGGAGTGAAAGCAACCACATCAGTAATTTGGATTTTTTTTTAACATCAAATTCTTGTGACACTGAATCGCAAGTTAGTGTACTGATAGCTTCTTTTCCTGCCTAAAATTAGATTTGACTTAGCTTCTGTTATCTTAAATGATGTCCACCATGACATAAATAACTACAATTATGTGTCCTAAATAACAACTGCAAAAATCTCAGAGACATCCACTGAAAGTCTGAGAGTCAGAAAAGACCCCGGTCCTATCAATAATTATCAGAAAACTGGCAATAATAATGACAAAAAAAAACAACAGAGATCCACGATGGAATTAACCAAAGAAAAAGCCAAATTAATTCATGAAATAATCAGGACATGTTTTAGACATACTGTTTGACCACTTGTTGAAGTCAACAAGTTTTTGCAGAATAACACTGCATTTGAATGGGGACTATTTCTATTCCTTCGAATCAAAATTAAATAAAACTTTCATACTTGTTTGGATAGCGATGATATCTAATCGCTGAAACCTTACCAAAGAATAACAAACAAATGTCCTGGTCTAAGAAGGCTGGAGAAAGTGTTTTCACTTTATCCCAGATTGACCATTAAATCCCATATCTGTTACTACTCCCATGAAGCATAGGGGATTAGCGCCAGTCAGCCAGACACAGCAAATGACGGAGACAGACAGACAGAGAAGGGTGGCCGATTAAGACCACAGACACGCACATGCTGGTAGTTGCAAACTGCAAATGTGTGGCAGCGCTAACTGACAGGAACCTCAAAGGCCATGACTGTGGGCATGAAGGGAGTCTCACCAGTGGACTGAAGGCTAATGGGTTCTGGAGCCAGTCAGAAGGAAGAATCAGGTGAGAACTGAGCAGAAATCCAGAGGACAGGAATGCGGATCAATGAATCTGGCATAATACGGTTTTCTGGGATTCATCTGAGGTACAAATACCTAAGGGGATTTATTTGTGGATAACGTTCTGCAGGCACTTTGCAAGTTAAGAGAATTTCTCACTGTCTCCTTAACCGTAGGTGTGCAGTGGGATTGTTCCTTGCTGATCAAATTATCTTGACACATCACTTCCAGATGATTTTATGCATGATTTAGCAACAATGGTTTGTTTGAGTTGTTTTTGAAAATTCAACAGTGGGTTGAGATTTTCACCAGAAATAACATTTTTTAACATTTTTTTTGAATTTCTATTTCATTCACAACAATCAAAGATAAAAATGAATGTTTTTTTTTTAAACTTCTGCTCAATTTCTAATTGTTTCTGACTAGCACGCACTTTGTGAAGCCGTGGTTAGTCAGAATGGAATGTTATGAATGTTGTCGGCCAAAATCTTTTCGATAAAACACTTGAAAGTCACCGATCATAATCCCAGCTCCATCGGGTGGAATATGAAGCCCTAACACGCTTAGGAAATTAGCACAATCCAATTTAAAAGGTGCTGCTATATTACATCACAAACAGAAATAATCGAGTGCATGCACGCACACACACACACACACACACACACACACACACACACACACACACACACACACACACACACACACACACACACACACACACACACACACACACTGGGCGTCCGCCCGGTTC
>CAAKHD010013590.1:220024-238323 GCA_901007705.1 Fistularia tabacaria | reverse complement strand
CTTTCAACTTTTACCACTTTGTTCTCTGCTCTGCCTTTGTCTTCTTGATCTTCCTTGTCACCAGAGTCATCCTACAAACCACCATCCTATGATTTCTGGCTACACTCACCTACCACTACTTTGCAGTCACTGATCTCTTTCAGATTACCTCGTCTATGCAAGATGTAGTCCACATGCTCCTATCTCCGCTCTTATAAGTTACCCTATGTTCCTGTCTTTTCTGGAAAAAAGTATGACAGCCATTTCCATCCCTTTTGCAAGATCTACCACCATCTGTCCCTCCACATTCCTATCCTGGATACCAAACCTGCCCATCACTTCATCACCTCTATTGCCTGCACCAACATGTCCATTGAAGTCTGCCCCAATTACCACTCTCATTTCTGAGGATATTCTGCATCAATTCATCTAACTCATTCCAGAACTTCTCCTTCTCCTCTAACTCACACCCCACCTGTGGGGCATAGCCCCTAACAACATTGAGCATCACACCTTCAATTTCTAGTTTCAGGCTCATAAGTCTATCTGACATTCTTTTCACCTCCAGAACATTCCTAACAAACTCCTCTTTCAAGATAACTCCTACTCCATTTCTCTTCCTGTCAGTACCATGATAGTACAACTTAAAACCTGCTCCCAGGCTTCTAGCCTTACTACCTTTCCACCTGGTCCCCTGGACACACGGTATATCCACCTTCCTTCTCTGCATCATGTCAACCAACTCTCTACTTTTTCCTGTCATCGTCCCAACATTCAAAGTCCGTACTCTCAATTCCAGACTCTTGCCTTTCCTCTTCTCTCTCTGCTTCCGAACACGCCTTCGACCCACAGTAGCCCAATTCCCATTGGTACCCTGTAGGTTATTGGCACCAATGGCGGTCGTTGTTAACCCAGGCCTCGTCCAATCCGGTATGAAATTTTTAGGTTTGATTCGCATATTTGGTTTTGGCAAAAGTTTTAGTTTTTTGGGTTGGGACCGGCTCAGGGAGACACTGGCCCATGCCCCCCTGAGTCCAGCTCCAGGAGAGACTGGCCTGTGCCGCCCTGAGGCTGCATTACCAGACAAACTGGAACAATTATATAATTAATGTAGTAGGTATTGCTTTGAGGTCATCCAGGAGACGCTTCAGTTGGTTGTGCCCCTCCTTCAAAATTGTATTTAAAACAGTCCAGTGTAGCTCTTGCACCAGCCACAACAGCTTTATTTTACTCGCACAAAAATACCTCATTGCTTAAATTGAAATGAATTAAAAAAGTTCGGAAATTAAGTTTGTGATTTCACATCTAAACCCTAAATGCAATGGCTCCTTAATTGACTCCTTTCCATTATATGACCGACAGTTCAAACCCTCTCACGAAGAGACAGCAAAACAAATGATCACACTTAAACCTTAATTCATTCAAGGGTCAATTATCTAAATACACATGTGCTTTCAAGGTAATTGATTCAGACTGCTTCTGCTGACTTATTCCAAGACCAGGGAGGTAATCACATCTGCCAATCATTCCCAACTGTTAAATTCCTCTCCAGACTGAGTTCAGACCAAGACATCTAGGACCTCCCACTTTAAGTTGTTTCTTCTGATTAATGGATTTGAAATGTCTGATATTTTCTCATCAAGATGTTCTTAAACTTTGTATTATATAACACATATTATATAACATATTGCATTTTCATTATTAATATTGTTGGTTGATTTTAACTGTCTCATAGTCAAAAGCAGATTCTAATTCCCTCTATCTTCCTTTTATTACATTTGTAGAGCCTTGGTCTTTTTCAGCTAATATGCTTTCCCCCTCAAAGTAGTACACTTGAATGATAACACAATACAGATCATACCTGTAATAAGATGAAATGAGAGAATATGCAGAAAACATATTGAACAAACTGCAGGTTACAAATTGAATAACAATATCGTAAATGTGGGAAAATTTGATCACATGAATGGCCTTACCAGTAGAATAGCTGACATTTCCAGCCTTTGTCAAGATAAATAAATATACCTGGTAAGAGCAATTATTTGCCTGATTGCAAAATATTGTTTTTCTGAACATGCTTTTTTGTCCCCTTAATATTGTTTTCAGTGAAAATGAAATGGCGCAAATACAAAATTATTGCAGTTTCCAGAGAGATTTGATGTATTGTACAAAAACTCTCATATACAACCAATCAAAATGAAAAAAGGTATGCTCTATTCTTGTTAAAAGAAAATTCTCTTTTGAGGTTGTGACCCCACTGGTATACAAAAGTCTATAGGCATTTAAAGAGGATTGCTTGCTCAGAGGTTTGTACAATGGAGGGGCACACAGGCTTTGTCTCTGTCCAGGTATAAATATAACATGTTCAGGCATCAGATCACAAGCAGTTCACTGACTGATCTGGGAAACCACTGCAATCACCATGGGCAAGGTAGGAAACTGTCAATAATATAGTTTCTATTTTAATTTAGTAACAAATATTAGGAAGAGTAATTTTAATCTATAAAATTGTAATACATTTTCAGATCATCTTCTACGAGGAGAGGAACTTCCAGGGTCGCTCCTATGAGTGCATGAGCGACTGCCCTGATATGACTTCCTACCTGAGCAGATGCCTGTCCTGCAGGGTGGAGAGTGGCTGCTTCATGGTCTACGAGCGTCCCCTCTTCATGGGAAACCAGGTTTTCCTGAGAAGGGGCGAGTACGCTGACCATATGAGCATGATGGGAATGAGCAGTGGAATCAGGTCTTGCCGTCTGATCCCCATGGTAAGTCATTAACCCACAAATAACCTTTCTCGTTCTTTGGAACTGAAGTTTTTGTTAAAAAAAAAAAATTCTTGTGTTAAAAACAGCACAGAGGCCAGTTCAGAATGAGGATCTTCGAGAGGGAGAGCTTCAGCGGCCAGTCTAACGAGCTGATGGAGGACATTGACAACATCATGGATCGCTTTGGCATGAATGATTGCCAGTCAAGCCAGGTGATGGAAGGCCACTGGCTGCTGTACGAGCAGCCCCACTTCAGAGGCAAGATGATGTACCTGAAGCCCGGCGAGTACAGGAGCTTCAGGGAGCTGGGAATGAGCGGTACCAGATTCATGAGCATGAGGCGTATCACTGATATGTGCTAAATGTAATTTTCATGCAAATAAATGACATAACTTTCCTAACTATAGTGTTGAACATTTTTTCTTTTCGATACTAATGGTTCAAATAGAATAGAAAAGTATTTTTACAAAAATAAACATTCAGTGTTAAGTAAGGGGTAGGTGTAAAATTGAGGTACCTTATTGCAAAATACTATCCACAGTTAAAAGCTTATAATTTTATTTAACTATTTTGGCAATCACAAATTAAACCACACACTTGATTGACGACATAAACCTGCCAAAAGTCCACTATCCATCTCACAGTAAAGTACAGCAGGATTGTCTACACCTAAAATAGATAGTGAATATAAACTAATGCACACTAATTATGAACACAAATAGGAGAAAAAATGAAGAAAGCCCTTTTTATAATATTTGAACAGCTGATTGGAAAAGCCTTTTCCATGCAACCTGCTTAATTAATGATTTGTATGGAAATTCTGCACAAACAATTGTTGTTTGGTATCCATGTCCAAAGTTTTTGTTTTTTTTGATAGTTTTTGTTTTTTTACATACTTTCAAGTGTTCTAAATGTCTTCTTTTGTCAACCCTGGACCACAAAGACACTGGACCCAAATGCATAACACTGATAGTCCAGCAGAGTCAGAAAGGTATTCAATCTTATTCGGCTAAATAAAGAAAAAGAGTGTGAAAGAGAAGGGCAAAAAATAATGAAATAAATAAATATACCATGATTATTTTATGAAATCAAGAAACTAAGAACATAAAAAATGTAGGAAAATACTGGAGAACACAGTTAAACATTGACTCTCTTCCACCGGGTTCTGCTAGGTGTTGGGACAGCAACATGGTATTTCCACATAGGGGAAAAGTGAAATGAAGTGAAAATTAATATATTAGTAGATGACTGATGGTAGAATGATTAAACCACACATAGGCCTTTTGAGGCATCCAATACACACATGTATCATTCAGCTGTCAGACACAGCTCTGCTGCGCATGTGTAGACCTGCACACATAGATCCCCTTCTTGTATCCAAGTGTGCAACAACATTCATCATCAAGGCACCTGTTTTTCAAATAATTTGATTTCTGAAAGTCTTTTATTGATTATATGTCCATGCTGTGGTCTTGAATGGCAGTGATCCAGTATAAAGCTTTACAAGATCCTCTCATTTTACCAGTGATTAGACATTGGAGTGAATTTTGAATGTAAAAGTGGTTGGGGAAATTCTGGTCTGCCGATGAGTACTTCTTTGCTAACAAAACAAAGTTTTCCCCAATCATCTTTCACTTTGTTCTCTCAAGAAATATCTTGATTGTGCTGAAGCCTATGCGGCATCAAAACATTGCCGCTTTCCTATCTGTCTCTTTCTTTGACCTAACATGTCTATGTAGTATCATTTTAATACATAAACAACCAGGTCTGCCAGTCATTCATTGGAAACCAATCTGTCCTTTGGTGAAACAGAGAGCACATTGTGAAAAGTTTCATACAAAGAAGGGGTATTTAAGCCACTGTCAGCTTCTTTCATTCCAGCATGCCCTTGCCAACTACCATAATTCAAGTTTCAAGATACAAAGTGTTTATTATCATGTGAACAGTCCGGAAACAACGTGTTTCTCTGTACAATGATATTCTTACTTTTCACACCGGCAGTGCATCCAGAAAAGTATTGCTGAATGTATAATAAGAAACATTCTGCGTAACCCATGTAACAGTGCAGGGAATTCCAATAAGGGGCAGGAAAATTTAAACACACAGAAATGTAAATTAGAAATGTAAACATTATTGTTAAGATGTGCAGGTTGAAGTTGAGTGCAGATTTGAGTTGATTTGAGCAGTTGCAAATTGTATGCAGATAGTTTAAATAGACAGTGTCATGAACAATTGAGTCCAGCTCTAGCTGTGCTGGATGGAAAAGTATCAAATTGCAGAATTGTTCAGAGGTAGTACATGGTTATTACTCCTGTCAGTTATTCAGGAGTCTGATGGCAGTTGGTGGAAGGAGTTCTTTAGTCATATTGTCCTACATTTCACAACCCTGTACCTCCGACCATATGGTGGGAGTATGAACAGTCCTTGTTGGGTGTGAGTGTGGTCTTTGGCAATGATGGCAGCTCTCCTGTGGACCCCGTGGTGGTAGATGCTCTGCATAGAGGGCGGTGCGGTTTTGTTGATCTTCTCAGCAGCCTTACCACTCACTGCAAGCATTTGTGTTCCAGAGCACTGGTGTTTCTATACCATACCGTTATGCTGCTGGTTAAGATGCTCCTAACAAAGCAGCTGTAGAAGTTACCTAGGATCTTACTTGGCACGCCAAACCTCCAGGTGAGGTCCTCACTGCTGTGGACACCCAGGTATTTGAAACTGCTCACCCTCTCAACCGCAAGACCTTGGATGAACAGTGGCTTAGGTCTCCCCTCCTGACTCATGTCCACTCATCTCCATCGTCTTGTCCGAATTGAGGCTGAGGTTGTTGTTCTCACACCATGACACCAGAATGGCCACCATTCTGGTGTCATTCTGGTGTCATAGGCCATTTCACCCCCACGAGTGATGCGTCCTATCACTGCAGTGTCTGCGAACTTCGGGATGGTGTTGTCCTTATGGGAGGCGACTCTGTTGTGGGTGAACAGAGTGTAGAGGATGGGGCTGAGGACATTTCCCTGAGGAGTGTCTGCATTTGTGATGATACTGGCTGAACTCTTATCACCTATCCTGACAGACCAGGGCCTGCAAGTCAGGAAGTCTAAGAGCCAGTCACAGAGGATGGGGTGCAAGCCAAAGGGTGGACATTTTGTGGTTGAGTTTGTTGGGGATGACCATGTTTAAGGCACATTCTTTTCCAACAATTTTGTGCCCGAAGATCTTGCACACTGTGGGACTAGAGTGAGCGGCAGATATGAGAATCTGAGCCCACTGAGGTGAAGCCCTGCCCTGCCTCACCTGAATGGTAAGTGATGATGTACTGTAGTCTACTCTGACTCGATGTGTTTGCATGACTCGAGCTTTCATTTTGAGAAGCAGACAACATAGGAATCATAACCATGTAAATGGTCCAGCCTTGAAAGGTGGAGGACATGTGCTGACAATTAAGCAATGGCAGAAGATGGCAGATAACACCTTAGACTAGGAAGATAAGTTGTCAATTCTCCACCCAGTTGTCAAACTTGACTGTTGATAACTCTCACCCTGATAGAGTTATAAATCTTATCGGGACAGGTGATGAACTTTCTTGAGCACAGACATAGTTTGATGGGCAGATATAATTCTGATGATGTTTTGTCACTCAAAATTTCATATCCCATTCATGTGATGTAGAGAAAAGGTCTGGATTTCTGAGGACTCTAGTCTTCCTCTTAGAATTAGCGATTATAGACTTTTCTTTTTCAATTTTTAAAGGACGACATCTCTAAAAAATAGTCAACCATCCTTCCTGCTAAGATTGAACATTAAGCACTATTATCCCTAAGAATCTGCTGGACAGTTTCTTGTGGATTTGCTTCCAAAGAGAACTCAGCAGCAGCTCTTTCTGAAGTAGTTTTTAAAGTAGAGGTTTTACACAGGTCACAGGGATTTGGGTCTTTTTTGTGTGCAAGGACATAGTAGGAACCTTTTAGAAAAACATAACACAACATAAAAAGCTAAACCATGTGGCTCACAGGTGCGCAGTAATCAGTGACAACCTATTAGGTCCTACAATATTGCACATAGACAAAACTCTTTGGAGTCATTTAAACACAGCAAAATTTGAAGCAGCGGATTTCAGCAGGCCTGCCATATTTGACATAAATAATAAAATAGATGAGGTGTGATTGAAGTCTCCATGTATTATGTGACAGAAGCAGATATTGTGAGTATTCCCTTGTTGGTTACTCCTCTCTTTGAGGCAAGAAGGTCTCACGGGCCTGCATGGCAATGATAGTGAAAAAGGGATTAGATAGAATAAAAATGCTTCATTGTCAATGTAAACTGCAATATAACAGATTTAAGGGCCGACACCAGGTAAAGTCAAGATTCTACTGGCCAGGTGTATCACAACATTGAATGATACCATAACTTTTATGGAAGATGCACCTTTCCTTAGCATTACTGCAAATAAGCCTCCAAGCACATGGCTTCAATGGACATTTGATTGCTGAAGAACCTCAACCCTGTTTTGCCAAGCGAATCCACTGTCAGGAATCACACAGCGATAGAAATAGAATGTAGTTATTGATTCAGACCCTCTCCTGCATGTATGCAAGTGATTATCACCTGAGAGCTGCTCGCTATTTCTGCTATGGGATTCTAAAAGGAAGGAGTGCTTCTCTACATTTGATTCATCAAATAGACCTTTAGGAAATCGCCAGCCAAATAATTAGGATAGCCAGAGCCCAGACAGATTGTATATCGCATTTTTTATCAAAAAAATTAATAGATTAACAAGTTCAACCTGAAAGCTCAACATTAGCCCCAAGCGGTAGCTGTTTCTAGGGCATAGCCCAGTGATGAGAAAATAAATGACACAGGCCTTGCACTCGGACAACTGGCCTATCATTAGGACCAAAGTCAGAGAAGACAGCAAGAAATTCCCCATTATTGTTACCCACTATTGTATCAGTAACTGCCAACGAAACCAGAACCCCGTGTATGTCATCATGTCTGCAAATGCAGGTGAAAGACAAAAGCCCTTACACTAACCCGAGAACAGAACAGAATGAAAAAAATATAACTGGGATGATAGGGGGCAAAGGAATTGCTCTGCAACATTTGAACAGAAACAATGATGAAATTAGCGCAAACTTTTCAGATTACAAGGAACCCACAGGTTAACAGCCTGCCGAACCCAGCATGTCACCAGCGAGTCCGCCTCCTTCCAGTGAGCTCATACATCTTGATTGCAATCTGAATCAAAGAGCTGGAGCCAATGAACATCCATACATGCAGCCAACAATTTCAGCTCCCACAGTTTGCTCATCATGAACCCATGGAGAATGAAATAGTTCTACACCAAATTCCAATACATACACATATCTGTTAGATATCAATCTTGCTGAGCTAAGTGGATGACAACTTGACCTGGTCCACTATATTCAGAGTAACTTGAGAATCAGCAAGTGGGCCAGGGAACAATACAAAGAGATATCGAAATCAGCTACATCTAAAAAAAAATTCAGCGTCTCGGGAAATTATAATACTGTGAGGTTAAAAAATGGAAAGTCATATTGTCACACCCTAAACAGTTAATTAACTAAAAACACTGTAAAAGGTGCAAAGGCGGAGAGTCTTCAAATGGACTCTCATTCTGGGTCACGACACTACACAATCATCAGGAAGACTGCTGACTGGACAGATGTCCAGAAGACAGTCATTGATGCCCTCAACAAGGAGGTAAGCCTTCGAAAGGTCATTGCTTAAGAAGCCTGTTGTTCATAAATGCATCCAAGAAGGTTAGAAAGTTGAGGGGAAAGAAAAAGTGTTTTAGGAAAAGGTGCACCAGCATCCTTGAGAGGATTGGCAAGCAAAATCCACTGAAGAATTTGGGGGAGCTTCATAAGGAGTGGACTGGAGTCAGCACAGAGAGCCATTATGAACGGACCAATCCTATACAAAAGTCGCATGCCCATGTCAAGCCAATCCTGAACCAGAGACAACATCAGAAGCATCTTACCTCGGCTGTGGGGAACTTGCTCAGCGGTCCAAAGTCTTCTTTTCACATGAAAGTAATTTTTGAAAGTCATTTGGAAACCAAGGTCCAAGAGTCTTGAGGAAGAGTGGAGAGGCACAGAATCCACATTGCTTGAAATCCAGTGGGAAGCTTCCAAAGTAAGAGATGATTCGGGCTGCCATGTCATGCACTGCTGTTGGTCCACTGTGTTTTCTGAAGTTTTCTGAACAGTCAGCGCAGCCATCTGCCAGGACATTTCAGAACTCTTCATGCTTCCTTCTGCTAGCAAGCTTTATGGAGATGCTGGTTTCATTTTCCAGCAGGACTTGGCACCTGCCAACAATGCCAAAGGTACCAAAGGCTGGTTCAATGACTGTGGTGTTACCATGCTTGATGGGCAAACAAAGTGACCTGAACTGAACCCCATAGAGAAACTATGGGGCATCATTAAGAGGAAGATGAGAGACACCAGACCCAGTAATGCAGATGACCTGTATGCCACTATCAAGGCAACCTGGGCTCCCATTACATCAACGCAGTGCCAGAGGCTAATCCCCTCGATGCCACGCTGCTTTGATGCAGTAATTCATGCAAAAAGAGCACGGCCAAGTATTGAGCGCAGAGAAATTAACATACTTCAGAAACCTGAAATATCTGTTTAAAATATCCTTTTATAATTGATCATGTGTAATATTCTTATTTTCAGAGACACAGAATTTTGGTTATCATTGTCTGATAGTCATAATCATCAAAATTTCAAGAAATAAAGGCTTGATATATTTCACTCTGTAGTGAATCTATATGATATATGGGTTTCACATTCTGAAATGAGAGACAAAAAATATTGAGCTTTTAGAACATTATAACTTTTTGACATGTAACTGTAAGTGTATTTAAAGGTGAAGCTGGTAGGATTGTAGACTTGATACTTTAGGTGGCATCCATTTCAAGGAACATTGAGAGCCAATTGGATTTCACGCTCACAAGTGGAGTCAGACTTTAATGCATCGTTTTAAGCTCTGTGACTGTTCACTTAAATGGAATATCAGGAGCAACAGTATTCCTGTTAGCCCTCCCTTTCTCCAGATACTGAAGTTAACGCCAAATAAAGCAACATATGTAACTATCTAGTTTTCCCTCGAGGATCACAACACAAAACAATGAAGGGAGCTTCAAACTAAAGTGGATTTTGTAGATATAACGGATTGTAACATAATTTTACTTAATATTTACAAAGGAATTGCAATTGAATTCCTGTGGCTTAGAATAGAAAGGCATGACAATGATGCTCCAAATACCGTCATACTGCAGCCTAAAACTGAAACTCTCGGGACATGTTTGGCACAGACTCTATAAACATGCCAACCTGCTGAAATGTACAGCTAAAAGAAGACTGAGAACTTGAGCAATGTGCATCCGATGTTAACTCGGAATGTATGATCTGGGGTTGAAAGTCTGGATATTCACTGATGAATGGTCATACATTAAAGAGAATATTCATTCTTATGTCCCTACTAATTACAAATTCCATTTAATTTTTGTCTGTCTTCTTCATTCCAGTCAAACAATTAATACTGTACCTGAAGAGCCATTGTCATTGGAGTTGCAGGAGGGACCTCTCTCGCAGACACAATGTTGATGAGTTATGCTGCAGAGCAACAGGAGAGCTAACATCAAGGACATAAAAAGAATAAACTCTTTTATGTTGACTGCAAACAAATTAGGTATTGGAAACCTTGGCTCGTAGAGAATCTAAGGGTTGTGCCAGGAGGTCATTATTGAAATAAAAACGGCCCCTAAGTGAACATGTTTAGTCAACACGCCTTCCTACAACCAGCCAACATTCTTACAAGGAAGCTCTGGTAACTCACACATGATAACTGAGTTAGCAACTATCATTGCAGCTAGTGAAATCATTTTTTTAAGAGTAAGAAGTGTTGCCTCACAAAGATGTATAAGTCTTGGGCTTTACTGGACATTTAATTCTCAAAAGTGTTACATGTTGTTTCTTTTAAATGGCTTTTTGACATATTGCAATTTGTTATGAAAAGCACAAGTGGATACAGTGTATTGGATAACCGTATAATTTTTTCTTTTCAGTAAGTGGATTGTATCAGCTAATGCCTGCTGTATTTACAATTTAACTATTTTTCACTGAAATATTGTCTGATAGGTGCAGAGAACAAAGCATTGCATAAAGTATGCATTGATGAAGTGGGTGAGGCTGAATGACTGTCGGAACCCAAGTCCATGTGATCGCAAAGGGGAATTTTATGGAGTACAGACCTCAGCCTGGTTTAGATTATATAATGTGTTGAGCCCCAAGGTAGCCAGTAGATGTATGGTTGTGCATTCTTAGAGGCCTGGGAAAACAAACTGAGGAGCCACTTTGTAGGAAATTACCAGCCCATGATGAGTATGACTCCAAGACTGGAGATCAGTAAAAAGCAGAAATATTCTGAGACCCACCTTTAGGGGAGACAGCCTGATATCTGCTCCCAAATGAATGACTATACACAAAGAACACATGGCTTCAACTAATGGTCCTAATAATTAAGCATTTGAACACATCTTTCCAGAGCAGTATAACATGACAGTCAAGAAGCTTAATCCATAGTATCTTTAAAAAAAACACTTTCAATATTAAAAGAATCAATTCCAGTGAATTTATTCACATTTTATTTAGGGAAAGTGTCAATCAATTATCACGTGGTCATATTCTATCACTGAAGTGGAGTCTCAGATGAGGGAACCATGGATGGAAGAAGAAATCTTTTATCTGAAAACTAAAGAGTAACACATCAATGGCAGCAGCTGAAAGGAGCTAAATAACGGATGCTGAGAAAAATTATGCCAAAATGGGTGAACAAGTGAATACAATATATACACAAGAAAAGAAAACTACAATATTCAGGGAGGTATTATATAAATATATATACAGTGGTGAACTGGAGTATCACAACATGAAATGTGGAGTCAAAAATGACTTATTCGTAGGCTAGTACTCTTTAGATTAGCAGATTTTATCTGACCAATGAACAGCGAAAAACCCGAGGATTGTATTTCACAACCCAACAGTTACATCAAGGGTGCATCCCCCAATTATGGCAACTAATGATGCAGGTTAGTGTAACACAACATGAACAAAATTCTACAACTATTTACATGACAGAGTTCTCAAACCGCAAACCATGGGAAGACTCCCAAAGGTCCGTATAGCCGCAAGGGATTATGGGTTTCGAGCGGCCAGTCTTCCCACCCCACGCTACATAGCCCCCAACTAGCAGGTTAGCTGTCCTCAGCAACCGTAGGATTCATAGCAAAATCCTTAAAGCAGGGTGGGGGTCCAATGATGTCGGCGAGGTCGATTAGGTGCCCCCGGAACAGAATTGGAAAGGGAGATGGCTTCTGGTGGCCAGTAACCAGTCTTGCCCTCTGGTAGGATCAGGGGTTGGTATGGGGCCAGTCTGTTTCTGTGTCAGACCACTACGTGACCCCATTTTAATCATCTCATCCTATACACGACATTGGACAACTTCTCCAAGACTGTACAAGGCCCAACCCAGTGGGTCATTAGCTTGGGAGAGAGACCCTTTTTGTGTGCCCCAGGAGCGAAATCCTCTCCACCGCAGTGAATGTCATAGGCCCGTTTCTGTTTGGACCCAGCCTCTGTGAGAGCTTACCTGGCCAGCTCGTGCACACCCTTGAGTCGTTCCCTGAGATGATAAAAGTACTCCAAACCAGGCTTGCCCTTCACTTCAGGTTCAGGCAGGGGCCCAAATTGGGGGTGGCGTAGCAAGGAGGCAGAGCAATCGTCCTTGGAACCAAATCTTCCTGGTTCAACTCCTGCTTCTCCAAGTGTGTCAAAGTGTTGTTGAGCAAGACACTGAACCCATAACTGCTCCCCTGGCACTGGTAGACGGCAGCCAACTGCTCATGGTTGTCCATGATGGGTTAAATGCAGAGAACGAATTTCCCCACAAGGGATTAATAAAGTATATATTTAATTTAATTAAATACCAAGTCCACAGGCGTGCGTACTTCCATCCCAAACATAAGGGCCGTGGGGGTGCACTTAGTAGACTCCTGGACTGCCGACCGGTGAGCCCAAAGGACCAGTGGTAAGTGCAGGTCCTAATGTCGCTGCTGCTGACTGGTCAGAATTGGCAGCTGCATGGCCAGGTTTCAATTAAACCACTCGACCAACCAGTCACTCTGAGGGTGTGGTCCGGGTTTTCTTGACACCCAGGTGCCGGCAGACCTCGCTGAACACTTGAGCCTCAAAGTTCCGCCCTTGGTCACTATGTAGCTCCTCAGGCACCCCAAAGCAGTAGACCAGCTCGTTCACCAATCGCTCTGCAGTTGTGGTGGCGCTCAGGTCTGGAATTGCATGGACTTCTGGCCATTTATTAAAATAGTCCATGGCAACTAGGATGTATCTGTTCCCTCGATCTGATGATTCTGATCCATCTCCAAACCCCCACATCTCCGGCTGTATAAATCATTAATTGCCTGCCTGGTCTCAGGGGATGGTGGCCCTGGGGATGCTGGATTACTTCCCCGGGCAACCGGTGTTGGGGTCGATGCGCCTTGGGCAGGGAGGGAGGTTCGCTGCAGTCCATCCTCCCCAGTAGAATGGAGTCCAGCGGCTTCCACACCCAGGTATAGTGTTTTCCCCACAGGCCCCAATTTTTTAGGAAGTCCAAGCCAATTGTACAAGGATCCTGTATTCCTGCCAGCCAAAACCGGTGTTCTACGCTACAAGCTGCAACAGTCACTAGGAGGACCTTCTCTCCCAGCATTTTAGTTCGTTGGCCCGTGGCAGTGGTGATGTTGTGGTGAGTGCGTTTCCAGCCCACACCCTGGTTCAGTGGTGCCAGAAAGGACCCCGGGATGGTTGATCCTGTATCCACGAAAGCACGGCACTGGGCACCATCCATGTACACATACAGTCCACATACAGTCCTTGGGCTTGGCCAATACTGCCCTGCTGCGGTACTGCCCTGAGGAGAGGGGGTTTGGAGGTCTCGGGTAACAGTCCCCCTATTCTGCCTTTCTTTCTTAGTTTAAAGTCGGCTGCATCAGCCTGGCTCCTTTGCGCCAGGCTCCTTGGCTCCCTGCACCTAAAACACTCAGTTAGCCATTGGTCATCCGTTTTTGCTCTCCGTCGAGAGGGTAACAGGGCTCCCTTTGGAGCCTGATGGTTTGCACCCTCATTCTCACTTGCATCGCCTTCCATCTGATAGGTGGTTAGTCTGTCTCTGTCCATCCTAACCGGGAGTTCTCTACCTCCTAGTATCCGCTACACTCGTTTCGCCTCGAGCTTCCACCAAGGTCCTAGGGGCATGTAAACGCAGATGCTCTTTCAACCGGGGAGGTTGGAGTCGCCGAATAAAGGCCTAGAGGGCCATCTTATCCTGTCCAATGGTAACAAAAGTTGTCTAACCTTGCCGGGCATAAGTCTGTAAGTCAGTGGCCTATGACCCCAAGTTTTCCCCCTTCCTCCTATGATGGCTGGAGGACTGGTTTCTTGCATCCCCAGAGAAGAGGTGGCATCAAAACCATTGGTGCAGTCCCCATTCAATGGCCTGGAAACTAAACCATTCCCGAGAGTGGAGATCATTAAGGACTTGATGAGCCTTACCCTCAGGGGACAGGGCAACCTGGGTTGCAGTCTCCTTCGGGGACCAGTTGTTGAATTTGGCATCCATCTGCACCTGGATGAGGTATGTCTGTGGGGGCTCCTCTCCATTGTGGCGGGGTAGCTTGGTCACGCCTCCCCGGGAGGTAACTTGGGCTTATGGGGTCATGGTCAAGTCTGCCGCCAATGCTGATGAAACACGGGTGGAGCATCTTCCTGGTGTCACAGGAAAACTGACTCTGCAGTCATTATCTCCTCTGTGGGGGCCGCTGTTCCTGGAAAGGATTGACACTGTTATAATCCATCTCATGGGTGCCTCTCCCGTAGTCCTCCAGGACAGGGTTACAAGCATTGTAATCCTCAAGGGGGTGATTGCCTCTCCCGTAGTCCACCAAAAGAGGGTAGCCACTATTGTAATCCTAGGGGAAAAGGGTAGTTGCCTCTCGCTCCGCCGATCCTCGGGTCGCTGTCGCCATTCCTCTCGCTGCTGGTCCCCACGTCGCCAATCCTCACGCCACCGCCGAGCCTCGATTGCCGCCGGTCCCCGCGTCACTGTCACTGCTGCCCCGCCGATCCACAGGACCCCACCAGCTATTTACATGACAGAGTTCTCAAATCTCGAACCATGGGGACACTCCCAAAGTGCCTTACAGTCGCAAAGGATGTATATATATATATATAAATATATATGTGTGTGTGTGTGTGTGTGTGTGTGTGTGTGTGTGTGTGTGTGTGTGTGTGTGTGTGTTGTGTGTGTGTGTGTGTGTATATATCTATATTGCTGTATATATTGGGATAATTATTATACCATCCAGTATATGTAATACATATAACTTGTCTCTTTTAAAGTAATTTTATATGTTTGCTATCTTACTAATAGATTCGATTTCATATGTTTTTTTCTTCAATCTAAGACCCTGATTTAAAACAAACTACCCTACTCTATCATAAGGAACAATTATTTGTTGAATAAAATAACATTAATTTTATGAAGTCAGCATCATTTAATGGGTTTGTCAAATATGTTTTCAGGAAATGTTTCATATAACTCAACCCAAAGCACAGGTTTATTTTGATTGTCATACTAGCCTTACAGAGTTTGGAGGGTCCATCCTCATCAACAGAGATTAATCTATCTGTTCAGAGTTTCAGCAACCCACTTACCAAAGCTTTGAGCAACAAAGTCCATCTTCATGAAATATTCAGTTCTTGGAACAGCATAGTTACTCTTCTTTGGGGGTCAGTGTGCTGGCTCTTGTTTGCCAGTTATATTTGACTGAAGTAGCTGGATAATCTTGTTTACTTTGTATCGATGTACATTGTATATTGACATGTTGGACTGTTTAGGCTTAGAAAAGGAAAAATCATACCTATAAATCACACAATTGCCAATTTAGGGTTGCATGGTTTGTTACAAAATGAGAAAATGGGACTATTGTGAGTTACCCCTAAATGTAAGTTGCTAAAAACACTCATTATTTTGACTTCCCAATGGAAAAACCAATTCTAAAGTCTTCTAGGGAATCCAGTCACATGGAAATGTGACAAATGCCCCTAAGCACTCTATAGGCCTCTATACCATGTTGCTGGGTCAGGGTTTTACACAATAGGAGCAGCAGATTCTTTGGGTTTGGTCAGGTATAAAAGTAACAGTTAAAACAGGACCATCCCCACTATAGAGGCAGTGCAGTTCTCTGAAGAACAAGACAACCTCCATCATGACCATGGGCAAGGTAAGACCATTCAAAACACAACTCTTTTCAGATGATTAGTTATGTGAAAACCATAATAAAGGACATTTTTTAGCTCAAACCATCTTTGGTGTCTTGCGGTTTTCCAGATTATCTTCTACGAGGACAGGAACTTCCAGGGTCGCTCTTATGAGTGCATGAGCGACTGCTCTGACATGTCATCCGTCCTGAGCAGGTGCCAGTCCTGCAGGGTAGAGAGTGGCTGCTTTATGGTCTACGACCGTCCCAACTACATGGGAAACCAGTTTCTGCTGAGGAGGGGCGAGTATGCCGATTACATGAGCATGATGGGAATGAGAGACTGCATTAGGTCATGCCGTGTGATCCCAGTGGTACGACACAATTGTTTTCACAGTAATAGTGCATTGCTTGTCAGCCTATGAACTTCCTGTGGAAGTGTTTTCTTAACAGACAATAAGTTTCACTACCATCTTTGCATCTAATGGTTGTGTTGTTTCCACTACAGCACCGAGGTCAGTTCAGGATGAGGATCTTTGAGAGGGAGAACTTCAATGGTCAGATGAATGAGCTGATGGAAGATTGTGAGAACATCATGGAGCGCTACCGCATGTCTGACTGCCTGTCCTGTCAAGTGATGGAAGGCCACTGGCTGATGTACGAGCAGCCTCATTTCAGAGGCAAGATGATGTACCTGAGGCCCGGAGAGTACAGGAGCTTCAGGGAGCTGGGCATGAGCAGCTCGAGGTTCATGAGTATGAGGCGTATAATGGATATGTGAAACAAATCTGTGTTGAAGTTGCAATGAGACATAAGTTATTTTTCCAGAAAACATGATTACATTCTGCGAAGGTTTCTTTTTCCCCCTGAATTTTGCCTTTTGATAGACACTCAATACGTGTCTAATCGACGTTGATCATTGTATACAATATGAGACACAGATTGCCATTACATATTATATTAAAAAGCAGTTATGATCTCACGGACAGAGTTTCTTCAATATGATGTGTTTTTATGTGTTTATGTTTTTTAAAATGACATGAGTTATTTATATTATTTTCAGTAAAGGCAGACACAGATGACTCTACCACCTTGGTTAGAAGACTAGTAGTCCTCAAAAGCTCGGAATAAATTTTTTTTTGTTTTGGTCTGTTTGTTGGATACATTTCTCCAGGGTGAACTCAAATAACACACTTCTTATGTGAACAATATTCACAGCACAAGACAACTTCTCTCCGTACCTCTAAAAGTCATATGTGCAGAATGCAACTACAGTAAGGATTTATTGGGATTTCAGAAGATGTGAGATGACAATGTATAAAATAAAACAGCATAAGAGAATAGGAAGGCCCTGTGAATGACTGATGACCAACTCAAGGTGAATACTGCCTCTTACCCTGGGCCAGCTGGGAGGTACACCAACCCTGCAACCCTACTATGGGGTTGGCTGTGTTAAAAATAGATAGATGGAGAATAGGAGGTCAAGATGATCAAGATGCTAAAATTAGGCACTTGTCTGAAACAAGAAGCAGCCTGATAGCACAGCCCTATGAGAACAAGCATCCTGAATTGAAGGTGAAACTGACGATGATCATCTCCAACAACCTATCCAACATCTCTTCACTTTATTGGCTTGAAAGTCCCCCCAAGAATCCACCTCGCCACTGCATTCTGACATTGTTTCACCATTAGAATTCCACGTCTTTGCAATAAATCTCCATTTTCTGACACCTTGTCATGACAAGTTCTATAATTTGGTTCTACTGTGGTGGACATCGAGGGGCGTGGCCTCTCACCCCACGGGACTCAGGGCTGGGGTGCGTGGCTTAAGCCGGGGGTATATATAAGCGCCCGAGAAGTGCACTGTGTTGTTGTATAGTGGTATGGTGGTGCTCAGTATTAAAGGTAATCTCATCCAAGACTCCAAGGCTCCATCATCGATTGTTCCTTGCCGAGCGCCACACTACCATCTAAAGCACATAAGATAAGATAAGATAATACTTTATTGATCCCCATAGGGGAAATTCGGGTGTTGCAGCAGCAACAATAGACAAGAAAAAAAAAAAAAAAAAAAAAAAAAAAGGAAAAAAAAAAAAAAAAAAAAAAAAAAAAAAAAAAAAAAAAAAAAAAAAAAAAAAAAAAAAAAAAAACAAAAAAAAAAAAACAAAAAGAAAAAGAAAAAAAAACAAAACCCCCAAAAAAAAAAA
>CAAKHD010013590.1:202474-220004 GCA_901007705.1 Fistularia tabacaria | reverse complement strand
GGAAATTCGGGTGTTGCAGCAGCAACAATAGAAAAGAAAAAAAAAAAAACAGTTAGGAAAGACATATACACACATATATAAATGCATACATGCCCACACACATATACATACACAGACCGATACCTACATATAATATATACACACATATATACACAATATACACATATACATATATACATACACATACAGACGTAGATAGCAAACACAAGCAAGAATATATAGAGTAAGTGAACCAAAGTGACCCGTAGTAGTTATGGGCAACATATGTGTGAGTGGGTGACGGAGTGATGGGGTGGTGGTCGCACAGATACCCCCAGGCAGTCAGGGCTGTGTCCCGTCCAGACTGCTGTTATACAGTCTGATGGCCGTGGGCACAAAGGAGCGTCTGAAGCGTTCAGTTCTGCACCGGGGTGGGATGAGCCGCTGGCTGAATGAGCTGCACATCAGCCACAGCTCGTCGTGCAGGGGGTGGGAAGGATTGTCCAGGATAGCTCCCAGTTTGTCCTTCACCCTCCGCACAGCCACTGACTCGAGATGGTCGAGGTTGAGTCCCACCACCGAGCGAGCTTTCCTCACAAGCTTGTTGAGCCTGTTGACCTCACCAGTCCTGGCACCACCCCACCAGCACACTATAGCAAAGAATAGTGCGCTGGCTACCATAGACTGGTAGAAGGTCTTGAGGAGCACGCTGCAGACACCAAACGACCTCAGTCTTCTCAGGAAGAACATCCTGCTCTGAGCCTTCCTGTATAGGGCATCTGTGTTGTTTGTCCAATCTAGTTTATACATATACATGTGTCAAGCTCAAGGCCCGCGGGCCAAATGTGGCCCGCCATGTCATTTTATTTGGCCCACGAGAACGTCTTAAAAGCTCTGATTGTCTGAAAATAAATAAGTCAAACGCGTGCATTGGCCATAAACTACATTTCCAACTTCACAACATCATGTTTCAGGCAAAGTGACAGCATACCGCCATTAAATTGCAGTGTATCCACATCAATACGATTTTCAACAAGTGGCATTGAGAAATATAAATGATCCGTAAAATGTCCAGGAAGAGAAAAGTTGATGCAAATGGAAGGCTGTTTCAAGAAAGATGGGAAGGCAAATACATGTTTGTGCTTTTGGGAGAAAAACCGGTATGACTTTTGTGTTATGAGGCAGTGTCGGTTGTCAAAGAGTACAATCTACATCACCATTTTGACAGCAAACACGAAGCTAAGAATACCAAAGTTAGCCTTCCAGAAAAACCAAAACATTTCCAAGAATTAAAAGCCAAACTAAGATGGTAGTAAAATGTGTTCACGAAAGCCGCAACCAAAAACTTCAGCAGAAAACTAGCTTTATTGTGGCTGTTGAATAAGTCAAAAGGATTTATGTTGTAACAATCCAACAAGTAAACTTTTTTTTTTTACATCTATGTAAATGCATATGTAACATTTTGGATAGTAATCAATTCAAAGTTATTTAACATTAAGGAGTAGTCACATTTATTTTACATTGCAATTGATTACATTTAGTTACATTTGTACTGTTACCGTTACATGTGGCCCTTTGAGGGCAACCATAATGCTGATGTGGCCCTTGGTGAAAATTAGTTTGACACCCCTGATCTAAAACCTTAAATGTTTTGATGATGTCTAAGTTTGAGACAAATCGTTTTCGTCACCTCAGCAGGTTGTCCACCCCTGCTATTTCAATTGTGAATATTAAGGTTATTATTGTATCATTTCAACAATTATCTGGATAACTGTCATCGGCATCGATTGAAGTAGTTATCAATCGATATGCATTTGTGCATGTCAATACCAAACCTCCCATAACCCTCTCTGTCTCTATTGCACAACCTCCCACAGTCCAAAAACATGGAGTGAGTTTATTGGAGACCCCAAATTGTCCAGATATGTGAATGAAAAAGTGAATAGTTGATTGTCTCAGTATGTTGCCCTTTGACTGGCAATTGGTCCAGGGTGTGACAGATGGGATTTGCTCAAGCCGCCCACAACCCTGAGTTCAGGCTGGCGTTATAGAGAGTGAATGAATAAATAAAATCTGACTTGATGGTAGCTAGCAAGCCAGTACAGAACAAAACGTCTGAAATATACTGTAAAAGAATTGTATACTCATCTTTTATAGCAATTTTTTTAAATCTTTCACATGTCAGGATTAAACATCATCATGCAAAGACAAAATGAAGATAAATCACTATGGATGTGTGTATTATTACTTTATTTACTGGTGCAGCAAAACAGACATGCACGGTCATGCTGAAATTTGCATGCAAATGTGCGCTCCAATTAAAGAGTTTTGCCCGCCCACTGTTGGGTGGTCTGAGGTAAGTAAGTCCTGCATGGAAATGAGTGTAACTCATGTGAAAGAATGAGGGAAAAGACATCTGTGCACTATTGCTGAATACATATTTGGACAAAGCCCTGAAAGGTCATGGTGCAGTTGACGAGCTGGACAAAGACAACAGCACCCAATAAGAATCAAGTGTCATAGCCTGGGCTAAATATATTGCCATTTTCAATTTTTACACCCCAAGAGTTACATTCAGCCAGGGATGTCCCCGTTAAGCCTTCACAACTCCAGTCAGACACAGAAAAAACCCTGTAGAAAGGTAAGAGTAAGAGTGTTGCTTAGCTGTGGTGTCCACATTCATTCATTTTCTGTGTTGTTGCATGTCTGTGTCTGGCTAAACTAAGCATATAGTAGCAGTCAGTGGTAGGCAGTGGCAAGTAAGCAAAAGCATTATTCACTGCATGGTCATATCAAAATTTCATTAATATTTTAATATGTAGTTTAACTTATAGGTAATCAGAGATATTGGTCACATTAAGCGCTGTCCAATTTGTTCTGAATATCAGTTGACCGTTTCTTTCTGATTATGTTCAACATGTGGTTGGAGTTTGGTAGTGCCATTCTGTATTGATAAGCATGGAGCTGTTGAATATGGGGCGAAATAGTCTATGTTTCAGTATGTGAAACATTCATTATATCAAAACTGATATACAATGTCACAGTTATTGCCATTGTGCTAACCTTAGCAGCTGCCAGCCTTTATTATCCATTAACAATCCTCATCCCATTAGCGAATACTCCCCTGATTTCAAGCCAGTCATTTCTGATGCAAGAAGAATGCAAGTTGCACCAGACCTCAGGCCAACAGAGGTCTCTAATTTAGTTAGATAGACAATGAAAGGCTATTTGGTTTCAAAGGCATGGATTCAGGAGAGAAGCAATAGTTAGGCAGTTTGACTCAATTTGATGCATGGCTGAGAGCAAGTGAGGGTGATGATTTTAAGGAGCTCTTGATTGTTTGTTTTGGAGGTGTAATACAGTGCCTGCTCTCGTCAGATACTTTATGTCTAACATCTTGTTAAAATTTGATAACAGGCTTTGTGACAATTCGTGGGGCAAAACGCCCCACAATGGTCTTCTTAAGGCCTTCATGTACGGAATAACCCATTTGGAAGTATAATTCCATCTCAGTGCCCTATCCTATAAAAGGGTGGCCATTTCCCCCCATTGTCTCTGACTTTAAGTAGAAATAATAGAGAACATAATGAAGTACAAAAAACAAGAGTAGATTGTATACATAGCCCAGTAAAAGTCACCCACTCATTAGAAAATACTCACTGAGTCATATGTGCCATCAATATATGGTGATTTTTTTCATATATGTAAACCAAACCAGAGGGTCCCTGCTGCTCACTTGAAACATATGCCTCCATTGTCAGAGCCTGTTTCTAATGTAGTGATATTTAACTGAAACAAAGGGCAGTTAATGAATTGCTGTTCACCATAGAAATATAGCAATTCGTTTCAGAATACTTTACTGATCCCCAAGAAGGTAATTGTTTTTTGTTGCAGCGAATTTACCTCACCTCCTTTTACAAAAGTTGAACGAAAAAACATTGTACCATTTTTTCGTAGTTTCGGGTTCAAAGTGTGGCATGACTATGGGAGCAACAAAGCAAAAGCATGGTATTTTGCAAGCTGCCTCTTCCTGCTATCATACCAGACCCAAATAGTACATGAACCGGTTTGTGAGCAATATCCTTACCCAAATGCAAGAACTCTGAGGTGGTAAGGTGTTGTCAGGGATTTATTGAAGACAAGGTGAACGGAGGGCTTTGCTGGGTCCGGGTTGTCTCTGGAGCCGAGGGACCTTAAAGAGGCGAGGTCGGTACCGGGAGGCCAGGCTGGACAGCACTGGCATCTACTGAAAGGCAGGGAACTCAAAGAGGCCTTGCAGGGAAGCCAGTGAGACATAGACCTCTGGACTCAGGAATGAGGGAATTGCATGGAAGCAGGTGAGATATGGACCTTTGGATGTGGGACTTGCGAGGAAAGAGCAAGTAGTAAACCAAACTGGCTCCTCTTATCCTCCGTCTGATGAGGTTTAGGAAACTGCAGGTGTGCACTGCACCCCAGCTGAAATCCATCCAGCTGCTTAATTAGGCTCTCTGATGAAGAACTGTGCATAGACACATTACCCAGGATCCCAACAGTCTGATCATGGGCTGAGGAATACCATGTCACCATTTTAAAAGTCATAGTTAGTAAAGTCATGTGCATGTTTCTCATTGTAAAGACTTAGATGACCTTCAGCAAGACACTGCTCCTTAATTCTTAATTCAGTGAGAAGGTTGTTTTACTGAATGAGAAGAAGTGAGCAGAGCACAGGTCTGTAAGGGGAAGCGAGTGCAAACTCTCTGAAAAGTTCTTGCTTGTTCTATGACATAGCAGTGGCAAACTTAACAGTTGCCAAAGAAATGAAGGATGTGCTGTCTGGGAACAATTAAATGCAAAGCTTCCTGGACGGCACTGAGAGCTGGCACCAACAAAGCTAACCTCTGAAATGAAACCTACGACAGTTGCTGTAATGAATCAGGGACAGCAGCTACATTCTGATCATACCCATCAGATGGTGTTAAGATGTATATTCATATCCCCTGAAAGACATGAAAACACAGTCCAAAATTCTGGGAACTGTAAGCCTGGTTATTTGACAAATTTATCACAGCATCAATCACTGTTTCATTTCTCAGTTTATCTGTCCATTCAGTTTGATTTGCAACAGCTTGACCCAACAGAGCCAATCAAAACCAGCTTACTCATGAGAGCCAGGTCTGTTATAAGGTCTGGCTAAATGCTGACAAGGAGCAGAAATATCTTTGGGAATGCCAGGAGGCATCCGTGTTAATGCAAGATGATCCCTTTTCATCAGATCATATCACCAAACACCTGGATGATTCATGTCACAAACCAGCAGATTTGATATTGTAGCGATTCGAGACCAATTAATTTTTAAACTACCTGTCTATTTCAGTTTCAGTTTTCCACCTCGCTTCCAGTAATGATCGACATAATGAAAGGCTATACAACTCTCTCAGACACCACATAGGGCAGCTGCTTTAATGTTATTTTTGTAGGCTTAAGTGAAGCATGTATGATTTTCTGTATGATCAGGGCATCCTTCGATTGCTGTGTGATGGGGCTGAAACAATCATGACACCATGTGTTCATCAAATGTAATGCTCCAGCATATCAGAATGCTATGAAGAGCACAATTTATCCAGATTCTTTATGAGCTGACCTTACAATGGACCATATTTGTGCCCTATTGGACTGCTGCTTGAAAAGCACCTATTTCCAGTACAACGGCTGTTTCTGCAAACAGAAATACGGAAGTAGCATAGTCTCACCAGTGTCTTCCATCGGGGCAAACCTATGCCTGAAAGCAGTAGAGGACAGAGCACAACTCCAACCCATTGATTCAGGTACTGACCAGTTGGTTCAAACCAAGAAACCAGGGGTGGAAGCTTTTACAACACACCTGAACGTGGTTGACACCCACATTAAATGCACGAGCAAGGATGTCACTGATGCAAGGATCGATACTTGCTATTTGTCTTTCAGCACTCTTGAACGCAACTTGGGGCTGGAGTAAATCTCCACCATCCAGTTCTAAACATTCCGACATCTTCAGAAGGTAGGAAAACAGAGGTCCACCATTTTTGGAACCCCTGATCCTAACTATCAATTCTCGTGGCTACCTTAATTGGGCCAGAAAAAAACAGAAGAAAGTACACAGAACACAAGGAAGACAGAAACAAACACAAGGACAGTGTCATACCAAATACAAAATAGTTTTCAACAAACATCACGTACTGGTACATTTCAAACCCAACAACGTCCCTTAGGCAAAGGCTCGTGCAACCCAAAGACAAAGCACTGAGGCTTGAGACCTAGAATGCACAATTGAAATGAGGATTGTGATGACCTCTATTTTGGTGATGCCAAACAACCTCTCAACAAATGGATGGCCCAACACAGGAGAGCCTCTTCTTCAGGACAGAACTCTGTAGACCACTTCCACCTCAATGACAGGAGCCACTCCTTTGAGGACAGCAACGTCCACATTCTGACAATTGACGGTGGTATGAGGGGTGGAAAATAAGTCCTTTTTGTCAAACTGGAGTGACCTTCACCGAGCAGAGGAGAGGGGTCCTCAACACAAGCCTCCACCTACATACAGCGTTGTAAAGAGATCCATCCAAAGACAGATCAACATGCACGTGCGAGCAGATCCATCTGCACCTTAAAACCTTATCCGGAGAGTACAACAACCCAAACCAGGCCCTGGTGATTCCAATTTGTTCATGAAAGTTTTGACATTGAAATCTTCTGAGATTTTGTTTAAGTCTGTGAAAACAAAGTTACGTGTTATGTTATATTTTTCATTTCATATAGTGTCACTAGGTTTTTCACCCAAGTAAATCATTTAAAAAAATGGTTTCAATACCTCAATATGTTGTTTTTCAAATTCTTGTATAATTCAGAATAGAACAATAATGCTATGCTTCAGAATATTTCCAAAAATCAAATCATAAAACACAATTGCACAACACAAGGCCTTCGGAAAACATATGTGTTTTCCGGATGCCTTGGATGCAGCATTTTTAAATTCGGACAGGTTACATGTGATCACCATAGGTTATTAGCATTGAGTTGACCACACTGAAAACTTATAATTAAAATTAACATGGACACACTGCTTGGATGGGCCTCTGCTCATCACTGAGACCACACCCTAAGACGTTTAATTCAAAACAAAAAGAAAGTGTTCAATATTTCAAGCCGAGATAAATTTTCTCCTTATTAGTCGACTTGGAGAATTTTCAAATTGTAATAGAACTGTTACCGTGGCCTTAGCTAACCAATAAATGGATTGCATAGGTGGTCGTTAGCCATTGAATACACATAATTATAACTATCGCTGTTTAATTTGGTCGTAATGAATTAGGTATCACAGTCTTTATTTAGATAAGATTGTTATTTTAAGCACATAGACTCAGTCTTTAAAAGAAGCTAAAAATCAGCTCACTTAATAATATGATCAAAGATTTCTCAACAATATTTTGGCAATTTTTACACAAGATTACTTTACTCTTGTTAGACAATTTTCTGTTACTATTCTCTTTTCTGAGATTCCCTGTACTTTTCCACTTCTCTCTGAGACACACTCCCATTGATGCTCTCGCCACGATTAAATCATCCCAAGCCCCTACAATGGACCTGGAGATAGGTAGCTCCTGACACCGATCTTGAGGATGGGTGCCTTTCCACATTCCCTGCCTTATATGCATAACACCTCTTGTGTAAGTGCAGTTTGTACTTCTCAATGTATGTACTGTTCACTTTATGTATAAAGGGGGCTCATTACAACCAATAAATCAGACTTCTTCTTGAGGAAAAGCAGACACAGTCTCTGTCTCTGTTTCTCTCCGCTCCCCGTAGCTACGAACTAACCTCTGATGCAATAGGGCTCATCCACCATCGGCTAGGAGATCCGGACCCTGGCCTTGGACTGAGAGGACACGGAGGACCAACTGAGGTTCCCGGGGGTCACCACAACTACCTCGCCTCAAGACTGTCCTTAACAACTCTCTGCAAGAGTATTATGTCCATCTGCAAATCATACCACTAATAATCCATGTCAGCCGCATGTGAAGACAGACAACCACATAACATACTGACCTGTTGGGAAACAAAATGTGTAAAATACATAAAACAGAGCAAATCTAATAACCTAAAAGAGAACAATTCTACACTATACAGCTCATGCAAACAGTTCTTCGCGGTCACATGCGCTAACCTATTCACTCATTTCACTGTTGAAAGTGCTTTCTGTGGTGAGAGAAAGGGCCTTTTTAAAGACTGTGAGGTACCCATTTCATGAAATGGACATAACCTCAGCATTCTATGGAGTTCAATAGTAAGTTGCTGATTAAGAGGTTTGCTATAGGAGGGGGTGGCATATGATCAAGTATAAAAGGAAAGGGTTAACCAGGTAGGAATTAAGGGAATACAGGAGCAGCATTTCTCCACTGGACATGAGCAATACTGGCCTGAACATGAGGGGCAAGGTACTTTAGAAAATTATTTTCTAATTATCAGAAATAAAAGTTAACTCCACATCCATTCTGTTAACATCACAATACTTTGTTTTTGTTTCTAGATCATCTTCTACGAGGACAGGAACTTCCAGGGTCGCTCCTATGAGTGCATCAGTGACTGTTCTGACATGACCTCCTTCCTGAGCAGGTGCTTGTCCTGCAGGGTGGAGAGTGGCTGCTTCATGGTCTACGAGCATCCCAACTTCATGGGAAACCAGGTTTTCATGAGGAGGGGCGAGTACGCCGACCACATGAGCATGACCGGGATGAGGGACTGCATCAGATCCTGCCGTATGATCCCCATGGTAATGACATGATCGAAAGTTGTTATTCATCTCGCCTATATTTAATTTAATCTGCATTAATATAAACTGATTCATGGTTTACAGCACAAAGGCCAGTTCAGGATGAGGATCTATGAGAAGGAGAACTTTGGTGGTCAGATGAGCGAGCTCATGGAGGATGTTGACAATATCATGGAGCGTTTCCGCATGAATGAGTGCATGTCCTGCCAGGTGATGGACGGCAACTGGCTGCTGTATGAGCAGCCCCATTTCAGAGGCAAGATGCTCTACCTGAGGCCCGGCGAATACAGGAGCTTCAGGGAGCTGGGCGTCAGTATCATCAGATTCATGAGCATGAGGCGTATTGTGGACTCTTGCTTGTGATTGTCCACTGAAATGTAAATTGAATGTGTGACTTCCAATAAATAAAATGAAAACCAACCACTACTTTGTTTCTGATACATGTGTTATATCTTAATTACGTAAAATACTACTTTCAATTCTGTGAAACATAAACCTAATATGAATAATATTGGTGCATATGTGTGTGTGTGTGTGTGTGTGTGTGTGTGTGTGTGTGTGTGTGTGTGTGTGTGCTGACACACGGTGTTGATTCATGGGGTGGACTTACTCCATCATAGATACCGTTGTCATCTTCCTCCTCTTATACACCAACACCATGTCCCAAGGGAGCTTTTATCCTGCTGGTCCCTGGCCATCCACGTATAGATAAGAAGTGGGCAAGTCATTAGGAATTTAAAACAAAAACAATACTTAAATCCCAATAACCTGCACTGGACACTTTCATTTCCTGTGCTTGTTGTCAGTTTTAGGCATTGTCATTATAACATGTTAGGAAAGAGAATGAGGAGGACTAGAAGTTTCCCTTCCATTCTATTTCTATATTCATTCAGTTGTGCTATATACAGGTGAGAAGTTAATATGATAAAATTAAATGTAATATAATATAATATAACAACAACAACAACTGGTGACCATCCCCAAGTTTCTGAATGGACTTTTCCATTAAGAAAAACCTATTGACTGGCAAAGAGATGAAGGACGACAGACAATTAGATGAGCTTACTTCATCCAGTCCTGAAGCCTCCTGTGATACGTAGCATGAGGCAGGTATCTGTTGAGTCATTAGCCACACAAATGCTAACTTCCCATCACTGCAAAGATCCCTGGCAGTCAGAAATTGACATAGACTCCTGGACAAACAAGGCTTTAAGCCATGAATGTCCATGATGAGTGTACATCCCGGTATCACTGGTGGTGTGGAAAGAGGACAGTGAGCTGCTGATCTAGTATGTGTTGGAATTATTCCGCTAAACAATTACCTTGAGGTCAAAAGAGGTTGTCATACATTTTTTGAATGACCAGGCAATTATAAATACAGGCAGAGACCTTGGATTCAAACTCTGCCTGTCTTGAATAGTCTATGGCATCCATAAGTGTAGTCTAACAGTATAAGAATGAACCTATAAAATTATTTCCTTTTCTCACTCTCTGTCTTCCACCATGCTTCTGCTCACTGCGGCAGAGGCCAGAATTCTGAAAAAAAAAAAAAAAGTGCTGTTGGAGGCAGGAAGGTGATCAGCACTAGTCAGCTCAGTGTTTGAGACTTGAGCTCCTCTAACCAGCAGCAATCGGGGAGTTTTGGCTGCATTTGCCAACAGAGGGCAGCACAGTGAGACCTGGCTGTGCTTGAGCATGCACAGATATGACCTCCTCCCAGGTAATATGGTACTAATACCTCACAGCCCTACAGAGGTGGGACTTCACCTAGAACATTGTCAGCTCCCACCCGACCTGGTATTTCAGTTGTCAATGCTTTTTTTGGTAATGCCCCATTCAAACAAAGAGTATATTTTTTCATTAGCAAGAAGATGAGTGTTGAAGTGTGGGAGAAACTTCAAATACTCCTCAGGACAACCTTTTCTTCCGAGGTACTTGGGGGACGACAATCAAAACCCCAGTGACAAATTAGTGTTATGCCCAAGTCATTCCATGTAGTAAAAAGTGGAGTTCCTTCCAAAGATTGAAGACCCTTTTCCCCAACTGAGGGTCATTTAATCCATCATCCGTCCATTATCAACTGCTTATCCTCCACTCAGGGTAATGGGGGTGTGGGAGGCTTTCCAAGCAGTCATTCGGCGAGTGGCGGGATTCACCCTGGACTGGTCACCAGTCAGTTGCAGAGCCATGTACTTAGATAAACCAAGAATTCACTCTCTCATTCACACATCTGTGCAATTTTTCCAATTCATTTCATTTAACCTTATGGATGTTTTTGGACTGTGTGAGTAAAGCAGAGAAAACCCACAAAAACTCTACACAGAAAGGCCCCTGTGGGAATTAGACCAGGGTCAATTGTGAGGGGAAACGCTGACTACTGTGTCACCCACTGTCAATTTACTTTCAATGTCTTCCTCACCGTCACCTGTCGCACCCTGCTCTTGTTTTTCCAACAGTTATCAGCAATTCTGACATCAATGTATCGTTTCCTCTTTTTAAGATGGAAAAAATGCTCTTTATGAGTTAATCAAAATTATCAGAAGTAATGTATTTGTCTGTCTTCATACAATACTGAATTTTCCTTTTTAATAGAAACCGGTTCAGGAGGTTTAGTTAAGGGATATTAAAGCTTGTGAAATTGCAATACAGCGGGTTTTCTGTTACTGGTAAAGTACAGATCATGGAAAAAATATGTGCATGTCTACCTACCAAAACTGATTGATATTAGAGAACTGTATTGTTAGAAGATCGATGGGAGTCCTGTGTCTCTTTTTGGACCATTCTGGATATTTACAGAAAACACTCAGGGCTTTCCCCACTCTGTCGGGCTTTAATGTACCTTTACAGTTTTCATTTGCTTTTGTTTGGTTGTAAGTAAAAGTGAAAGTAAAACAAGCAAATGTAAGTAAAAGCTCCTTCAGAAATTAGCTTTCACGTATCTAGAAGTATTCTTGTGGCTGGATCATGATGTGATATATTACTCTGACATTCATAACATGTAGTGATCAGTCCCGTTTTCGAAATGAATCCATTCAGGGTTTCGGTCTAAGTGTGAAATAGGTTATGAATTGAAAACGGTTGTCACCACATACTGAGTAAAAGGTTTTTGTGTGACCTGAACAAAAGTGGAAAAATTCCAAAGTCTTCAAGGGCCCAGTCAGGTGATTATGACAGACTATCAGAGGCCTCTACAGCACTCATGATGCTGGGTCAGGGGTTTTCACAAAGGGGGCCCATTGACACTGTACAGTATGCTCAGGTATAAAAGCAAGGGTTAAATCAGTCAGGACAGCAGTGCAGCAGTGGCAGTGGCAACAGCAGCAGCTCACTTCAAATTATGACCACAACTGAAATGACCATGGGCAAGGTACACATTAAACAATTCTACCTGGAAAAACAGAAGAAGAAAAAAATGATTGTAGAAAAAAATAACATGTAGTTTAACACACATGGTCCAGTTTGGTCCGAGAGGATTCATGAATGCATCTCTCTTTTTACCAGATTATCTTTTACGAGGAAAGGAACTTCCAGGGCCGCTCTTTTGAGTGCATGAGCGACTGTCCTGACATGTCCACCTACCTGAGTAGGTGCCTGTCCTGCAGGGTGGAGAGCGGCTGCTTCATGATCTATGACCGTCCCAACTTCATCGGACACCAGTGTTTCATGAGGAGGGGCGAGTATGCCGACTGCATGAGCATGATGGGAATGAGCAGCGGAATCAGATCCTGCCGTATGATCCCCATGGTAGGTATCAGTCGGGCATCTTTCATATTAAGTATATAAATGTATATTATATGTATATGTATATGTATATGTATATGTATATGTATATGTATATGTATATGTATATGTATATGTATATGTATATGTATATGTATATGTATATGTATATGTATATGTATATGTATATGTATATGTATATGTAAAGTATATATAAAGGGCTAAAGGATTAATCAATGTTGAATTTTCCACCAAACAGCACAGAGGTCAGTTCAGGATCAAGATCTTCGAGAGGGAGAACTTCAGCGGTCAGATGAATGAGCTGATGGACGACTGTGAGAACATCATGGAGCGCTTCCGCATGTCCGAATGCCAGTCCTGCCAGGTGATGGAAGGCCACTGGCTGCTTTATGAGCAACCCAACTTCAGGGGCAAGATGATGTACCTGAAGCCCGGCGAGTACAGGAGCTTCAGGGAGCTGGGCCTGAGCAGCACCAGGTTCATGAGCATGAGGCGTATCATCGACATGTGCTTGTGAATTTATTTTTAAAATAAAAAACCCATGATATAATGCAACACAAAAATTTTGTTTGTGATGTTTTCTTACCCTTTGCAAGACAAAATATTTTATGCAAAATATTGGACAAAAATATTACTGGTGAAATAGAATTTTTCAGTAATTTGTTTAAGGTGGGATGGAAAAAAAAACGACAACACTGGCAAATCTCAAACAATTTTCTTCATAGTTGTCCCTTGATACATGAATTTCAAAACTGTATGCTCACTGCTAATATTAGGCAGCAATCCACATACAATATGATGATAATAATGATTATTGGATCAAATGTTGTTGCGTGCTTACATACCCCTCCAAAAAATGTCAAGTTGGCATATTTTTTTTTCATTTCAGCAGCCTTTTGTAATATCTGTTAGCAGAGGGGTAAATCAAGGCACTCCTGTGGTAACTAGAGGATTTATAAATTAACGTGATCTTTGACCCAAAATAAAACAAGTAAATGTTTATATCTCCTGTACATATGGCATCATTTACAATATTTATATCTGTGTTGGTTTGCAAGTGCTTTTCTTGACGATGCAACAAGAAAGAAAGAAAAATAAACAGTAAATTATACTAATAAACTACAATTAGTTGCAGTTGTATTGTCATAGGCACACTGATCTTATAGACTGAAGAAATAAGACAAGCTTACTAAGTCAAGACTTCAAAATACAATAAATCCAGTATAAACGTCATCTATTGGGGAGATTTTTAGTTTTATTCAACTATCTATAGGTTTTCAGAAATAGAGGAAGGAGGACAAAGATTACATTTTCTGTGTAAATTTTATCCACATTTTAACTGGCTACAGGTATTTATAATGTCAAGATATCATTAAAATAAATGTCATATATAGAAGTATTTTCCTATATTTCATATAAATATTTCAATCAACCATGTATAGATCTAATTACAGGATGTTCATGTCAAACTTGAGATCAAATTTGTTTGTTGTCTTTTTTCTCTCGTGTTACAAAGTATATCTTGTAATATTCTATTTTTCTCTCTTTTCGTGTGATGTGAAGAAATTCAATCCCCGTTTTCAAATTAGTGCATATTTACACTGAATGAAATATTTCAAAAACCCATGCAATAACTTCAACACAGATAAAAAATAAAATGGTCCATAGAAATGAATTATTGGGTATTTACAATTTCAGTTAACCAACAAATGCAGAACAAAGTCCATTACTGTGTATTCTTGCTTCTGTGAAAAAGTGTATCATTTTCCAAAATCATCCCAACCCATTTGAACAACAAGAAAAACATGAAATGCGATGAATACTGAAATCTCTTAAGGTCAATCACACAAAGTCATGGAACAATCAGTTTACGACGACAATGATAGAGCTTATTCGTGTAAATAAGCTAGACTTGCATATAAATATTACATTCCTTGAAATCACTTGAGTATCTGAAGATGTGCATTGGAGAAAATGCATTCTCATAATGACAGGAATGAACATTTTGATAGTTGTATCATACCATACAAAGTAGAGAAAGGGTAAATGTTGGATGAGGCCATGTAATCTAGAATGATAGAGCTTGTGAGAGGATACATAATAACTTTTTCCCATCAGCATTCACAAACAGAGGGACTAACCTTGCATGCTGCTAACTCATCACTTCCATACAATGGTGCTGTCGATTGTTTGCATGTCCCGTTAGGTATAAAATAGGCCTAAATCTGGCATAGGATCACTATAGCATCACTCAATACATCAGCCAACATGCACGGCAAGGTAGGCGTTTCATTTTTTGATTTTAAGAGTTAATTATTTACCTAAGTTTAATTGTTTGTGCCAGAATATTTCATGACTTAATACATTCTGCTTTATTTTCTTGTGCAAAATGGAAGACATGCCAGTGGCATATAACATGATCACCACATTGAGATAAATAATCAATTATAGCAATAATGATGATTTTGTTTCTCACGATCAATGAGTGTCAAGTCAGGCTGATGAATTGATTTCTAGATCATCTTCTACGAGGACAAGAACTTCCAGGGTCGCTCCTATGAGTCTAGCAGCGACTGTGCAGATATGTCCTCCCACCTGAGCAGGTGCCACTCCTGCAAGGTGGAGAGTGGCTGCTTCATGATCTATGACCGCCCCAACTACATGGGTCAGCAGTACTTCCTTAGGAGGGGAGAGTATTGTGACTATCAGCGCATGGTTGGTTTCAGTGACTGCATCAGGTCCTGTCGGATAATCCCAATGGTATGACCTCAATCTGAAATCTTTAAGAACAAGGTTCTCTACATCACCACCATGAGATCATCTGTCAATTCAGAGATCACCCAACTGTATGATTGATTGTACTATCTCTATTCAGCACAAAGGCTCCTTCAGGATAAGGCTGTATGAGCTGGAGAACCTTGGCGGTCAGATGAATGAGCTGATGGAGGACAGTGACAACCTCCAAGAACAACACAACATGTCCGACTGCCAGTCGTGCCAGGTGCTGGATGGCCACTGGCTGATGTACGAGCAGCCCAACTACAGAGGGAAGATGATCTACCTGAGTCCTGGGGAGTACAGAAGCTTCAGGGAAATGGGATACAATGCAACCAGATTCAGCTCCATCAGACGCATTACCGACTCCTGCTAAATTGAAGAAAAGAAAAATCTATGAAATAAAAGATTTGTACTACTTCTACTTGGCGTGAGCATTTTTATAATTCTGGAAATGTATGAAATTCTTTTCCCAGGATTAAATTGTGTACCAGCTGCTATGAAGAGCCTCGTGTGTGAAACAGGGAGAAAATAGTTTTTGATTCCACGACTTCAGTCTATTGATGTAGCAAATTAAAATAGATATAAAATATGTGCGTACATGCGTGAGTGCATGCTCCCATGCATTCATGCATATGTTAGTTTGGAACATTGTAGCCCATAACAGCTGATTTCCCGATTGTTAATACTATTTCCCTATTTAGAAAGCATTGCTAGGACTGTGTGCAAAACAATTCTGTTAGATAGGAATAGCAGGAGTCGGTGATATCAAAATCACATGCAAGTCAAAGCTTTCATTCTGCAACTGGCAGCCAAAGATAGACATGAGCAGAGGTGGTTTTCTGAATTTTTTATTTATAATTTTTCCAACCTTGGTAGAGTGTGAATTCAAGCGGAGATTTAGTTACATTGCATGAGTTGGACTGAAGTATTTTGATACTTTCCTCTGAATCTAGAGCCGCAGTGGATCATATTATATCTTAGAGGTTTTGGGACCATCTGGACTTATGTCACAGTTTTCTCCAAATGAGCTATCTCATGAACATCCATCCATCCATCCATTGTCTGGCGCTTATCCTGCACTCAGGGTCGCGGGGGATGCTGGAGCCTATCCCAGATGTCATCAGGTGAGAAGCGGGGGGCAGGCTGGACTGGTCGCCAGTCAATCGCAGGGCCTCATATACAGACAAACAACCATTCACTCACTCACGCAATTTTCCAAATTTTTCTCATGAACATTAAATTTTTTATTTATGTTTTTTATTTCCCAAACCCTAACATGTGGAGGGAAAGATTTATTCATGTCAAATCATCCAATGTGATAGACCCTAAATCTATTGCTGAGGTTTAAATCACCTCCAACAATGCAATAAAATGCATAAAATGCATAAAACTATTTTCATTTTATGAAATAAAAAAGATCAAAACTCAAATGTAGCACTTTGAAAATACTTAAATGAACCATTTTAAAAAGGCCCTCAAAGATAGATATGAAAATGATGAAAAACACATGAGTTTAGGGCGGTAGTGATTCCCAGAGATTAACATTTATTGAAAATTCTGAGTGATGAACACTGATTAAACTTTAGTATCATGTAATTGATACAATGTAGCATGTCATCACATGATTGCATAACATTGTATATATCATGTAATTGCAAAAACATTAAAAAAGGTGTATTTCCTAAGATTATTCATACTTTTTAAATGGAATGTTATTTTTTTCTAGCCTGGTAATTACATGACACTGGTGGTCACATAGGATGTTCCTCTACTGCAGATGTCAGTTGTCATCAGTCAGTTGGTTTAGTTTGATGGCTGTTGTAGATTTGTTTCTAAAATAGCGAATCTTTGGATATGCTTCCTATGCAGGTAAATTTGATGGCCTGATTATCATTTTGATGATAATCTTTTCTGATGATTCGATGGTTTTCATCTGATCATGGGACAAAGAGTATTTTTATCAATCAGGCCAATTCTAATGTCATTAAAGCACCATGACTAGTAATTGAATGTTGTTTAGCTTCAAAGTCGATGTTCGGGGGGGTGTCTGTGTGAGTGTATGTACTCGCATGGAAGTGTGTATGAGTGTGTGTGTGTGTGTGTGTGTGTGTGTGTGTGTGTGTGTGTGTGTGTGTGTGTGTGTGTCTTCTTTTGTTGGTAATATTGAGAGGAGATTAACTTTTAACTCACTTTCAAAAAACAACTGATATTCACTCACACTGTCTTAATGAGACTGTATTT
>CAAKHD010013590.1:187195-202454 GCA_901007705.1 Fistularia tabacaria | reverse complement strand
GGTTTAGTTTGACGGTTATTGTAGATTTGTTTCTAAAATAGCGTATCTTTGGACATGCTTACTTTGCAGGTTAATTTGATGGCCTGATTATAATTTTGATGATAATCTTTTCTGATGATTCGGTGGTTTTCATCTGATCATGGGACAAAGAGTATTTTTAGCAATCAGGCCAATTCTAATGTCATTAAAGCACCATGACTAGTAATTGAATGTTGTTTAGCTTCAAAGTCGATGTTCGGGGGGGTGTCTGTGTGAGTGTATGTACTCGCATGGAAGTGTGTATGAGTGTGTGTGTGTGTGTGTGTGTGTGTGTGTCTTCTTTTGTTGGTAATATTGAGAGGAGATTAACTTTTAACTCACTTTCAAAAAACAACTGATATTCACTCACACTGTCTTAATGAGACTGTATTTTTATGAAAATAGATTTATTTTTTTTGTGCTTTTATATCTTGATGTAAGTCCCAAATATATTGCTGCTTATCATAATGTATGGATAATGCAAATGATAGTCAAAGGGTTAGAATGACAGTGAAGTCGATCTGTAACCTTTTTGTAATTGAGGGAGCATGACACATTCTTATGTTACTCTCTGCACATTATGCCCATCCAAGTAAAAAAAAAACATGACACAACTTGCAACCACGGAAGTGTGATTTTACTGTGTCGCTTCCACTGGGATCTGTCCAAGGTTTCTGCCCAGTAAAAGTTCTTCCTCGCCACTGCCAAAGTGCCTGTTCATGGGGGAATGTTGGGTTTCTATAAATGACTTAAATGTGGTCCAGATCTCCTCTACGTGTGAAGATACATGAGACAACTCATGCCTCTCTGCTGTAATTTGGCGCAATATAAATAAAATCTGACTTGACTTGACTAGACTTTGTTATGTTTGTGACCCAGTCATGAGTGTAGTGGAATGCCTTATAGAACACAATGTTACCCTAATGGTGCTTTACAACATGGCTCCTAATTCACACAGTCACAGTTCCTCACTCTAAGGTGTGAGCTATGGTTTTCAAGGTATACCAATAAGCTACAGTATTTTAATGTCATTGTAGCGTTGTGATAAATCCATACTCTTCTAAAAACACAACCTGTGTTTAATCAAAATGCAGTGAAATATCATTGTCATCAGTTACACTAGCAAAGTCACTGCATTTGTAGATTGGCAGCCCCACTTTTACTCATGAGATAACTGGCAGTTTGAGTAACCTGCAACACACAGAAGGCTGTGTGAGTGTTTTTGTTTCATGGGTTGGAAAACAAACAACCTATCACAGGGACACACACAAGCGCACAATGTGAAAACAATACCGTTAACATGCGGTGCGACTGGTTGCACCTGGGTTCGTGGGCTGTGTCTTATTCAGATCATTTAAGCTCCTGATCAGTAGTGACGTCCATCTGATGTAGACCCAAAAAATAAAACATTTTTCTCACACAGGACTTTAAATACATGACAGTAGTGTTTGCAGTTTGGTGGGTATGAGGCGAAATGTGTGCAGATTATAATGAATTAATAGAAAACAGCAATGCCTTGTTCAATGTTCCTCCACTTTTACTGGACAGCTCAGATGTGATTTTTGATTTTCATTTGTATTAATCATTGTTTGTTCAAAGAATAAATCATAATGTTGACCGAAGTATGCGCTAATTTTTTTTCCCCCGAAATAATGTCAGGTCTGTTTTTCATGACTTTTGAAATGATGAGATTTATGGATATATATATATATATATATATATATATATATATATATATATGTGTATTTTATAAATTTGTCCAAAAGAAGGTTTGCATGTAAAAGACGGTTTGCATGTTAAAAACGTGTTCCCTGTTGTTTGTCAGCAAAGACAATGCAGAGAATACAGAGTGGGGCCTCTTCTAACAAATGCAACCACCGCAAATCACAATCTGTTACAGGTCTCTTTGAATTGAACTGGGCACCAGGGCCTCTGCTCCATGTTGCTCTGTCAGGAATTTGAACAATAGGGTCCTGCATCCTGTGGGTACGAGAGTCAGGTATAAAAGCAACAGACCTGGGCATTGAGGAAACTGGGCAGTCTTTTTGATGAAAACGCATCTACCTGTAGCCATGACCATGGGAAAGGTGTGTATGAGTTCATTTATACAAATTTACTTTGGTTTTATATTTTGAGAAGGCAAATAAAACCATTTTCAGATTACTTGTTGTACATTCTGTGGTGAACCGTACTGTCATCTTTGCAATCCCTTGTTTTTTTAGATCATCTTCTATGAGGACAGGAACTTCCAGGGTCGTTCCTATGAGACCAGCAGTGACTGTCCTGACATGTCCTCCTATCTGAGCAGGTGCCACTCCTGCAGGGTGGAGAGCGGCTGCTTCATGGTCTACGATCGCAACAACTACATGGGAAACCAATTTTTTGTCAGGAGGGGAGAGTACTCTGACTACCAGCGGATGGGCATGAGTGATTGCATCAGGTCTTGCCGCATGATCCCCATGGTAATTCACTGTGATATTTCAAGCTTAAATTATCTCTTGACTAAATTTAAAGAATTGACATGCTTTTTAAAAGGGGGATATCAATGACTCATATTTCTGAACTTAAATGTACAGCACAGAGGTCAGTTCAGGATGAGAATCTACGAGAGGGAGAACTTCGGTGGTCAGATGAATGAGCTGATGGACGACTGTGAGAACATGTTGGACCGCTACCGCATGCCCGAATGCATGTCCTGCAATGTGATGGACGGCCACTGGCTGCTGTACGAGCAGCCCCAGTACAGAGGCAGGATGTTGTATCTGAGGCCCGGCGAGTACAGGAGCTTCAGGGAGCTGGGCATGAGCGGCACCAGGTTCATGAGCATGAGGCGTATCATGGATTCCTGTTATTGAAGCATCAGTGAATGGAAGCCAGTATTTAAATAAAATCTAGCAATTCCCTGTTAGTTGACGTCCTGTCTTATTTCACTTGCATGGAAGAATTCTTTGAAGTACCTACCCTGCCCTTCAGGGACTGACTGAAATACCCGCACGAAAGGGGAAAATGGGGAAAACTAACAAACTGATGCATAAATGACAGCCCTGGTACATGTCAAAATAATCAGTACTTTTATTGGATTAATCAAAGGTCGTATTCATAAATGGGTAACTGTGTCATCTTGAAAAGTAAAGAAAGAAAGATCTGTCATGGGGACTCAAATGGAGCAAGCACATGCTTGCTCCATTTGAGTCACACAGTTGGTGTGTGTTTTTATAGATATACACACACACAACTGTGACATTGTGTTATGTGTGTGCATATATATATATATATATATACACACAACTGTGACAAGAACCTTATCACTGTTGCGTAGTTTGTTGTACTTTGTGCAGGTTTGTCACGCGATCTGTCTTGAAGCACTTAACATCATCTGGCTTCACTTACATCCTTATCACCTTGGCAATAAATCTCTTTGGATTTTATAATCAGCCTACCAGATTCTGAGAGTATTATATCTGTCCTGTACTCATAGCCATTAGTTCAATTTTCAAAAGCTGTTATACTTATTTTGATGTTTAAAATCATCTACTGCTGTCTCGAGAATTGAAGTTTCAGTGTAAGATATGTACCGCTCCCATTGTCATCTCAATAATGTGTTGTCATGGTATATCACCTCTTTTTGGCTTGAGTTTCTTGGACAGTCCAGATATCCTGTCCTGAATAAATCCAGAAGGTGAAATGAAACAGAAACTTAAAACATGAACTCACAGGTCTATTCGGTTCATGTGTCTGCACCTTTTTGTACAGGCACAACCCCTGTTCGTATTCTTTTCCAACCGTTACCAATGGCTTGCCAAACAATACACACCTGTCCCTATTTAAATCTTGGGAAATTGTGAAAGGCTATATTTACAGGACCTTCCTTTCAGATGGAAATCCAAGAAGTTGTCTCTCTGTTTCATTGATCCATTTCCAAGGGCGCCTCTCTGGCTGCTTTCCTTCTTTTATGCCCCTATCAAGGATTCATATCACTTGCCAGGGTAAAAAAAGGTATGCCAATTCAGTCTCTGTGGATCAGGTCAGTTCTGTTGTGTGATCTCAAATAGAGTTCTTTACTCAAGCTGTGCTTATTCTACTTGCCGCCTCTGTTAGCAGCATCCCCCAATATCTTCATTTAATTTCACATTTTGTAATGTAGATTTTTATCCTGATAGTTTAAAACCAATTTTTAGGGGACATTGAAATTCGAATGACAGATAAATACCTCTAACTCATCAATAATCACACAATGAGATTTTAATTCCAAACATCAAACATCATCTTTTGGCACTGACATACAAGTGCACACTTTGAAAATTTCGACAAATTATTTCTGGTTGTCTCTCAAACACGCATGAAAATCAGAGGTACTTTTCAAAAGGATGTCCAAGTTCTGGAAGGCCTCACACTGTCCTGGCTCTCTGGACTCATGTTGCAGATTTGTGTAGTGGATGACAACTCTCTTTTCAGATAATGTTCACCACTACCAACATCCTTGTTTCACTTGCCAATGCATTTACTTTCAAATGTGTCATTCATTTCTTTTTAAGGATATTCTCTCAAGCACTGTGTCATCACAGATCTATGAAAGGTGCGTGCAAATACATTTATTTGCTTACTTGTTTACTTGCTTCATAAAGGAGGACCTGTTCCAGTGATATGATGCTCATTCTAAGAAAAAAACACATTAGCTCTGAGTTTCACACAACCACTGACACCATAGTTGTGATTATGATGACAATTCCCTCAAATACATAGTACCAAATCCCAAATCCAGGCCCTTTAAGTACCTCTGTGACCAGTGTTGAATCCTTGTGGATTGTGTGCGGTGTTTGTTTCAGCAGCTAGTTTACATTTTGTGTGTCTTGAAATTTGTATCATTGAATCTTCTCTATACAGTGAGAAGGATGTGACTCTGTTTGTGTTTGTATTTGTAATTGTGTTTCGTAATTGTCCCCAGGGGACAAATAAAGTTTTTTTAATTTGAATTTGGACAGCTACTGTGGTTACTCCTTTTACATTAGTGCTCCTGCAGAGCCACCCTCAAATATACTAAAGCCGGCTGTATAATTTTCAACATTGCTGTCACTTTGCCCAGGTTTTTTCGGGATGAATGCTAGATTTGATAAGATAAGATAAGATAATACTTTATTGGGAAATTTGGGCATTAGAGAAAAAGAAAAAAACAGGAAAGGTATACACACATATATCAGTGCAAACACATATGCACACATGTCACCATACATCCCCACACACACATTTACATACATATATACACACACATACCCATACCTACATATAATATGTATACACATGTACACAATATACACTTACACATATATACATACACATTTACACATAAATAGCACACACAAGCAAGATTAAATAGATTAAATGAACCACAGAATGTATTGTGAATTGTGAATGTATCGATTAGTTGAAATACACACTACAAGTCAAGCTCTGCTATAAACAGTAAGTTTGAATATATAGAATGATATTACAATCTAAAAAATGATTGTTAATGTAATTAAACCTTCATCTAAGTTTGCATCAGAGATGTGTATAAATGCCTTGAATCGATCAATGCCATAATTTTTGCATCACCATTATTTGATACACTACAGGACGATTCAACGAGTCATTCGATAAGCGATTCAAATAAAGGAAAAGACAAATGTGATTTGGAATTAAATATTTTATTTATTTATTTAATTCAGATACAGAATTCTAGCACATGTCGGTGATACGCCTCATGCTCATGAACCTGGTGCCGCTCATGCCCAGCTCCCTGAAGCTCCTGTACTCGCCAGGCCTCAGGTACATCATCTTGCCCCTGAAGTGGGGCTGCTCGTACAGCAGCCAGTTGCCGTCAAGCACATTGCTGGACAGGCATTCAGACATACGGAATCGGTCCATGATGTTGTCAACATCCTCCACAAGCTCGTTGGACTGACCGCTGAGGTTCTCCCTCTCGTAGATTCTCATTCTGAATGGCCCTCTATGCTGGAATGCAAATGGAAAATGTGAGAATGGCAGTGACTCGCTAGTTGAAGTCAGGTCTGTGAGAGTCAGACGAAGTCTCTTACTGTGGGGATCAGCCTGCAGGATCTGATGGAGTCAAACATCATTCCAATGCTCATCAGGCGCTGAATGTCATGGTACTCGCCCCTCCTCAGGAAGATCTGGTTTCCGATGAAGTTGGGGCGCTCATAGATCATGAAGCAGCCGTTCTCAACCCTGCAGGACAGGCATCTGCTCAGGTAGGAGGACAGCTCGGGGCAGTCGCTCATGCACTCATAAGAGCGGCCCTGGAGGTTCCTCTCCTCGTAAAGGATGATCTGAAATGGCATAGAGAGGTTCGACAGTTAAAGCATTTGAAAGTTTGGTTAACTTCCATATAAAACCTGCAATTGGACAAGAAAGTTGAATTTAAAAATGAATAAAAGCCCCTTTACCTTTCCCATGATGATGGTTTAGGTTTTTCTCAGTTGAAGGTTCAACTTGCTCTGCCTGCTCCATGATCCTGCGGCCTGTTTTATGCCAAACCCCAGGGGCCATGATGTGTTGTTATTCAAATTTGCCAGGGTGTTGAATCAGCAGTATGACTTTTGCTGAACGGGGGCCTATAAATGTGTAACAATGGATTTCCATCCATACGTTTCTGGCAGAGGTCATCACCATTGTCCCACTGCTTAAGCTTTGTGTGTGTTTCATTGTCAGTCAGAAGGTTCTCCACATATGGTCCACTTAGCGCTGATAGAGTGTGTGGCATCGTACTCTGAGATGAGAGACTGGAAATCAATTTTTTACCTCTTCCACTTCGTATTCTTTCTTATATCAATCATGAAACTGCAAAGACAGTTGGTCAGCTTTTACTGTCACAAATAAGCATCAAATAAGCATCAATCTGAAAATGAACGCTAATTGGTTTGACACACTGAAAGTAATCATACATTACATGGCGACTGAACAGTGCATCTTAAAGGGTTGGATTTCATATATTCATCTCCTGTGTAGTAAATCTAAAATCTTCATTCTAAAATCAGAATCTAAAAAAAGACAAATAGGTGAAAAAGAAATTGTGGTATTGTATATATGTTATATTTGTTGTATATATGTAGAGCCCTGAAATACTCTCTGCATTGAGGGGATATTCACAGCTATCACAGATCATTAGTGCTAAAAATAGGAAGTAGGGTATATAGTGTCATGACAAACTCATCAAGATAGCTGTGTTTCACTACATAATCTTAAAAGAGTAATTCACCAGAATACAGTTGATACTAGGTCAATAAGTTTGACTGTGAAGTGAGATAATTGCTGTATTCATGGCTGACTTATTGTCCTGTTGTATTTGACTTACAACGGCCAGCATAATTTTGGATTATTAAAACAGGATTATTGGGGGACTTGTTCATGAGGCAGAGAGGTTTTTGTCTTGAAAATGCTCATCAAGGGCCCTTCATTCAATGCATGTGCTGAATATGAAAAGATCGAGGTTACATTGTCCTTTTTCAGACTTAAAGACAGTGCTGATCGACACACTTCATACTATGAAAAGATCAAGGTTACACTGTCCTTTTTCAGACTTAAAGACGCTGGTGATAGACACACTTCATCTTCCAGATAACGCACATGGAAGTGGAAATGCCATCTTACTTGATTTATTCCATGGTATATTTATTGTACAAAAACATTTTTTTTTTTTACATTTTCAGTTTCAGTTTTGACATATTGCAGTCATACTGACAGACTGCTTTAATAAGGAAGACATGTTTTTTATGTCTTCTCTAACTGAGTATTTGGCAGAACTTGGACCATGATTTAATTATGTCATCATCAAACAAAGTTGACAGGGAATTTATTTTCAGGAATTTGATTTGACATGAGGCTTAATATGAGATATGATGTGATATTAACAAAGTATGCTTTCAATAATATAATTTTGACAAGTATAATGGGCAATTGAAATACTGAAAATGTATTTATTTACTGATCAAGAAGTCTGGAAACTAATGCAAATGTTGAGATTTTAAAGATTTATAGCCTAAAGGATGTAGCAGTCAAAATAAGACCCAAAACAAAAAGTTTTACAGTAATTTCCCCCTTGATGGGTACTTTATTTTCATACAAATATATACCATTGAAATGACTGCAATTTTTGATGCTGTTAATTCCAGTTACTTCCTGTGGTTATGAGGTACATACAAAAAAATGTTAATGAGAACACCATCACAAAAGAGGTTAAAAATTCAACATCTTTAATAAACAAAGTGTTTGATATTTACAGCAAAGTTTTGTTTGATGGCTAAAATTCAGTGACTCTTCTAAAGGAGCCAACAATGGCACAGGTAGCACACCAGTCGCGGTACCTCCTGTACTCCCCAGCTCTCAGAAAATACTGTCTGCCTCTGAAGTTAGGGTACTCGTAGAAGATCCAGTAGCCATTCATAACATTACAAGAGTAGACATGGCGGTGATGGAAACGGTCAGACACACAAGGACAGTCATCCATGAACTCCATCATGTGGCCGCTGAAATCGGGCTTCTCGTAGATGCGCAATCTGTAGGAGCCCCGGTACTGAGAGATTGATGGCATCACATGTTGTGGGAAAGGAGCACACAATAAGGTAAATAATCAAGAGCTGCTGTCAAAGCAAAAAGTCACACCCAGAAATAGAATCCTGTCTGCACCAAAACTGCAATGACTCTTTTTTTCCCACTTCGATGATCTTTTCTTTTACTTACCACTGGAATCATCCTGCATGAGCGGATACAGCTACTGAAACCCATCCATCTCTGGTAATCCGGATACTCCCCCCTCCTCATGAAGTACTGGTGGCCCATGAAGTTGGGTCGCTCGTAGATCATGAAGCAGCCGCTCTCCACCCTGATGGAGTTGCAGCGGCTGAAGTAAGAGTGCAGGTCTGTGCAGTCATTGCTGCACTCATAGCTCCGACCTTGGAAATTCTTGTCCTCGTAAAAGATAATCTAGTGGAAAGTTGTTATTTTTCACACATGGAGAAATCCCACCCAAAAAAAGCTTTGTTGCATTGGCATTTTAATCTTAGCAGAGGAAAAACAGTACCTACCTTACCCATGGTCTCTGTTGGAGAGATTCCCTATGTTTTCAGGGCTTTTTATAGTACCTCTTGACAAACAAAGTATTGTTATTCAAATTCTCTCATAGTTATAATTGAAGGCTACTGGCACATGTTTACCTTTTTGTTGAACCACAACATTGGGTGAGAAATATAGATTTGTATTTGAGAAAAGGGATAAATAATTAACTGGTTTGGTGTTTTGACACAGATGGACAAAGGAAAAGACTAGTATGGTATCCACACATCCTGTGGACAATGGAGACAGAACAATATGGAACAGCCCTTTCGCATTAAATATGTTGCGTAACAGAGCAGGAAACCATTCACTCTCCTGACTGCTCTCTACCTGAGCAACCTCACAGTATGTATGTAAGAGTGAGCTGCACTGGGGGTTCATGTGCTACGTCCGTGAGCATTGAGGGATTTATAACGATTGGCACGGCATACACTGTATATTACATGTAAAAAAAAATCCCCATCCATTTATTCAGGTCCAGCTTTTTGTTTTTCGTTTGTCTTACAAAACTAGGTTTCCCTCCACATGCAAACCATATTTCACTTTTTCTAGCCCTCAACCAAGACAATACCAACATCATCGACTTTCTTCTCCTTTTTTTGCCTTGAAATCGAAGACAATATTAAGTGCATGAAGCTGATCTATTGATAGCAACAACTAATAATATGACACATTACAATACTTCAGTTACATTTTAATATACAAAAATAAAATTAAAAATACCATTAATGATAATAGTTAATGGCACATCAATTGGGTCAATGTAGGCTGAGATTGGCTCCTGTTCAGAAGGAACAACATAGTGGATGATTGAATAAATCAATTGATGTTTAAAAATAATCAGCCAAATGATACGATTCAATATCTACTTTATTACATTTTAGAAGTGAAGACACTATGATTCATTGGGATTTTTAGACCAAATACATTCATTCTGCTTTTTTATTTGTTCGTTTTATGTTTTCTGATATATTTTCTCCCTAAATTAAAATACATATCTGTAAACAAGGAGCGCATCATATTTTGGGGGAAAAATTTAAATATGTGAAGATTTATGTTGCTTGGCTTCACTCCTTGATTGACTGTCAGTCTCTCAAGTTAATTTCCTTTGTAAACTATGCCCATACAGTTATGCTCTTACTACAGATTACATGTTAATATCATTCCAATATGGTCCATATCGTATATCATAGCCACCAGAATGGTTTATCATTCATTTGATTTTTTTCAATGCGGAATGCATTGGATTTTAGTCACTTCCTCTGACAAATGTCTTTTTTTCTGACTCACTCGCCAGGCTACATTGCTGCAGTCTGCATGTGTGTTAAAAGTTTTCCTATGGATTTAGTGACCAGCTAATCCTACCAGGGGCCCAAACCAGGGGAGGCCCACTATGGCATTGTTTTTGTTTTTTCTGACCCTAGAGAAGATTAAACTGCAAACCACCCAGAAGCCACCGCTGCCAGACATCACAGAATTATAGCTGGGGAAAAATAGCCTCAAAATATGGATCGATATTAATCAACATGAGCAATCAGAGATGCACACAGACTCAAATATTGATGTTTTATTTAGCAGTTTAATGGGTAAACAGACATTTAACAAAGGAGGGGAAAAAAGTGCATTTAGAAAACATTTCATTTTAGTTGAAGTCGGTGATTCTTCTCAGGGACCCAACTCTTGGGCTGATGGCACCCCAGTCGCTGTATCTCCTGTACTCCCCAGGCCTCAGGTAGTGCACCCTGCCCTTGTAGTTGGGCTGATCGTAGAGCAGCCAGTGGCCATCAATCACATTGCAGGAGTTGAAGTCGGAAACGCTGAGGCGGTCCTGGACGTTGGGGCAGTCGTCCTCCAGCTCACGCATGTGGCCCGACATGTCAGAGCACTGGTAAAGCCTCACCTTGTAGGAGCCTTGATGCTGGATTCACGAGAATTTATAAAAAAGTCCCATTATTTTTTCTCAAGTCATCCTTTCCACTCATTCTGTATTTTTCTTTCTGGTAATGCTTTTCATCAAACAAAGATGGCCACCCAAAAATAAACAACCAGCTTATCGCTTTTGTCAAGTAAGAGGAAAATAAAAGAAAGTAACACCAATATGTGATCACACATGACAGTCTTAAATTCCAAATTCTTGCAACAATACCTGGGGAATCATGCGACAAGACCTGATGCAGTCACTGATGCCAATCACACGTTCGTTGTCAGAATACTCCCCCCTACCCAAGTAGTACTGGTTTCCCATGTAGTTTGGTTTCTCATACACCATGAAGCAGCCGCTCTCCACCTTGATGGAGTTGCATCTGTTGAAGAAGGAGTGAAGGTCGGCACAGTCACTGCTGCGTTCATGAGAGCGACCCTGGAAGTTTCTGTCCTCAAAGAATATGATCTGCAAGACAAATCATGACACGCACACCGACACAATTTGGTTTAGCACAGCACTCCAAGTGTTCCCTACACCATCTAAAAACATTTTTTTTTACATCGAAAAATGAAAGCCTTTAACTGGCACTACCTTCCCCATGTTGCAATCAGGCCGTTTTGGTGGTCAGTGCTGTCTCTGCGCCAAGCAGCAGTGTGCTTTATAAAAAAAGGAAAGAAAGGGCAGCTGTGTGATTGCACAGCATAATTATTGTCATTCAAATATACCGCTCGGTGTGGATGGATCATGGGTGGATGTTGGGCCAGAGGAGGGGGGGTCTGTATACATATGGAATATAAGTCCTGAACTCCTTGTTTATCACAACTTCGCGCTGACAACAACCTGGCACAAGGGGTTGAATTGTATGTGTGCTTTCCAAAACAGATTCTTGAGATTCTTGAGGAAAAGTGAAATCTAAAGTGGAAGTGCAATTGAATCTGTCTCAAAAGTCACATTTAAAACATGGGATAAACATTTTGACCCTGAACTTGTCCAAATTAGGAAATCAAGTTACTTTTTCAGTAAATGAAATTCTTCGTCTTTTGTGCACAATGACCACTGTAAATTCAGTGGTCATTGTACACAGTCATCTCATTGTACAGAGTCATCTTGTATCATTTTTTATCTTCACATGTCCTTAGTATACATGACATAATATATATCGCTAGACGGTATATCATATACAAAGCAGCACTGTGTTTTGAGGAAAAAAATATCCCTTTTGCTCAGATAAGCTTCTTATTGATCCACTGATACAGCGTTAATCTTACTCCTACTTAACCTGCCAAAAAAGCTCCTGTTGCTCCTCCCTTCTACACTCACATTACAATTTGTCTATTATTTTACATTTCTGGTACATAAGGAATAATTATAAGTTGATTTAATTTAAGAACCAGCACAGGATCAATGGTGACAAAAGGATTGCTGTAATTTCTCTCTGTTTTTTCATTTTCCATCCATTTCCCATCACCGTCACTGTATTGACAATGATGATCATCATGATGGAAAAGAAACTCTTGAAGAAATTCCCACCGGGTTCTAATCCCGACAGACTTAATTAAAGTCCATTCAAACAGTCAGACTGACATCAACCAACAACACATGAGCTCTTGGCATGTATGACTGACAACTCAATGTAACTCTATCTAAATTCAATGGATTTTTTCGAAGTTGAACCTTCATATTAAGAGGTTTTTGTTTTTAAAATAGCCCTAGACAGGAAGACAAATCCACCCAGGTTTTCTGTTTGACCACCCTCTCAATATATATGATTAAATCAATATGCTTCAAAATCCTCTTATTCAAATGTCCCAAAGAGACTGCAGGCATGAAGCTGACTCCGATCAGGTGATGGCCAGTGCTCTTATCTCCTCAGGTGGCCCCTGTTTCCTTTGCAACTTTGTTTTCCATTATGCAGAATCCACTCTCCGGTCTCTGAGCCCTCAAGCAGGCACAATAATGTTGAAGTCTTTGTCCTTTAAAGGATCATCTAGATGTAGAAGTAATCATGTTTTTTTGTCTTTTTTTCTACACATAATAGATGCAAACTGCTTTATTAAGAACTTCAAAACAAGATGAAACACATGGTGGGAGCCTTGATGTTTAACTTTCACGTGTCGGGCCCGATTTCCCGCCCTGCCATGCATGGCAGTCTCTGAAGACTCCCACCTGCTTCATTTATAATGAACTTCAAGTGCCGACCCTGTGTGTGTCATTCATATTGTAACGGTCAGGTGTAATGAAAGCACAGTACGAGTTAAAACTGTACCATTTGGAACAAATAGATTGTTTGAATATTATCTTCCTTGATGGCAGAATTATATTTTTTGTTGTTTTCATGTGGTAATGATCAACTTTTTTTCTTTAAGGGGGTCTACTACTTGATGTCGCAAGGGGAGGATTATCTTTCTCCTTTCAAGATTCAAAAGTGTATTGTCATGTGTACAGTCCAAAAATGATTTTCCCTTATGCAATGAAATTCTTACTTTGCCATCTGCAGCATTTTTGGGTGACATATTTTTTTTAAGTTACTGATTATTACACGTGTAAATGTCACTTTTCAGTATTAATACCAGTGTTATTACATGAATTTGGAAGTTCTCTTTTCAGGTGTGAAATGTCACCTGCAATTTCAAGTGACATTATTGCTTGTTCATTGAGTATTGCTGTAATATTTTGGCTGCATTGCATCATAAATTAGGTGTTTGTAAAATCAAACTAAAGTTTTCCTTAACGAAGAGGGGCATTCAAAAGAACAGTCTGTTAATTTCTTCATCCAGAAAAGACAATATATCATACAATCGAGGCCCCCTTCAGCTTTACAATAGATACTGCTTGAGTCTGTGTGTAGTTAAGTATTAGTTTTTTTATTGAAGCCTGTGATGAGAGTAAGAATGCGGGGTCATGACCCCGTCATATCCTCATATGTAAATATGGCGCCCAAATGCAGAGAGCAAGAACAACACTAATTACACTTCAGCAGCGATGCCATTTTATTCTGTGTGTGAAACAAGGCAAAGAGCAAAGCACACACTTTAAAAGAACTGCTTTTTCTGTCTTTAGAGATCCTTGAGACGCCGGATAGAGCCGACCTTGGAGTTGGAGCCGCTCCATTCGGTAAAGCTTCTGTGATGGCCAGGCCTCAAGTAGTAGTGACGTCCCCTGTAGTTTGGTAGCTCGTACAACAGCCAGTAGCCGTCAATCACATAGCAGGAGTTGAAGTTGGCAATCCTGAAACGGTCCATGAGGCTCGGACAGTCATCCACCAGCTCCATCATTTCGCCCTCCATGTCAAAATGCTGGTATAACCTCAGCCTGAATGTGCCAGAGTGCTGAACCCGTGCAGGAAGGCCAAAAGGGGGTTATCTTTACATACAAATCTAAAGCGATTGCTGAATTAGAAAATAGAAAAATGCTTGAAGAAATACAGACACAACATTGGATGCATGCCTAAATATGAAAAGTATCATCCCCGTGTCACCCGGATACCCTTGAATAATTTACAATTTCATCTGTGACGGCATCGAAATGGCTGCTTGAAATCTATTTGTATCATTTATTATGATGGCATATGACCATTAATTTAATTGTAGAAGAATTTATGGATAATTCAGTGATTATACTTGAAGCCTTTCTCTGACCTGAGATAAAGTTTAAGAAATTGTTCATAATCGCTTACCACAGGGATCATGCGGCAGGATCTGACGCAGTCATTCATGCCCGTCATGCCCATGTAGTCGGGATACTCCCCTCGTTTGAGGAAGAACTGGTTCCCCTTGAACTCCGGACGGTCATAGATCATGAACATGCCGCTCTCCACGCATATGGACCGGCAGTGGTCAAACAGGGAGTGCAGGTCAGCGCAGTCGCTCATGCACTCATAGCGATGACCTTCGAAGTTTTTGTCCTCGTAGAAGATGATCTAAGGAAACAAAATAAGGGGCACAGACACACACACAGACACACACAGAGACACACAAACATTCAGCCATTTTTTTCCCCTCATAGATGACGAAGACACTTGGAAAGCTTGGAAAGAACTAAAGTTGGACACAAACCTTCCCCATGCTGGCTGCTACTGTTGCCTCTATGTTCTTGGGCACAGGAAACATTCTTGTTTATATATGTGACACGGGGGGGGGGGGGGGGGGGGGGGCGGGCCGCCCCCACAGTTAGGGATAAATAAATAGGCGGGTGGGCGCCACACACTCC